>VXBW01006487.1:515-23357 GCA_013400375.1 Thinocorus orbignyianus
TAATTATTTATTTTTTATGATTTTTTTCTTTTATCTCCACCCTCAAATTTATGGTGGTGGAACAGCAAACTTCATGCGGCTGGAAAAGTTGCAGCTCTTGTCAACTCGAACTGCAGTTGCAGCTGACAGTTGGAGTGGGGTTTTGATGGTGGTTTTTTTTTTTAATTTTTTTATTTTTCTTGGTTTGGTTCTCCTTCAACCCTCCCCCCAGTCCCCTGAAATGTGTGTTCTGGTCCAGTAAAGAGAGCGGTGAAGTGTCAGCATGACTGCCTAGATTGCGCCGAAGTTGTTTTCCCCCTGGTGTCTGCTGCTTATGTTTGACACCCAGACTTTTCAAACTTCAGGTTAACCCTGTTCTTTTTAAGATGTATCTTGATTAATATTTTAGGTAGGTAAGTAAATGAATAACTCAAGAATTGAAGCTATAAAGATTTTTTTATTTACTTTTACCATTTTTAAAAACTTTTATCATTGTTCTGCTTGCACTCTTTCCTATTTTGTTTTAGCTTTATTCAGTGTTACTTGTTTTTTTAACCACAGCCCCTGAGTCCCAGACAATGAACGTTGTACCCAAATTTAATTCCTTTAGTAGTATACCAGTTACATGTTCGGGGTGGGGCAGTCTCTTCTGTGTAAACTGGTATTGTTGTGCAAATAAAGGCACACTTTCTCTTCCAGAATCTAATTGCCCTATTATTGTCTCTGACTTTGTTTCTTTTGTCCTTTTGTTATCCTAAGGAAAAAAGGAGTGTACCAGAAGGATAGGATCAGAGGCAGACTTTTATGCTCTTATACCTCAGTAATAGAAAGCGAAAAGATAGTATACATAATGAGCATTTAAAAATAAATCTAAATTAAGCGTATCAGAGTATATGTGGACTTGACAGGGGTGAGGCTAAAGCTTCATTAAATCCAGTATTTCTCTTATGAGTTATGTCTCAGCTTTAGGACTGGTATTTCTGTGGTGGGTCATAGAACATGCGCCAGAAGAGCGTGTTAGATCTTTTCTTAGATCTTTCCTTTTGTTCGTTTCTGAAGTGGTCTGTGAGCGTTTCTTGTCAAGTTTGAAAAATGCTTTCACCAACACCTGAGGCTTGAAAATTGACAAGAAGTGCTCCAGCTATTCTTATATTAAATATATTTTTGACAAAGGTCCGTATGAAATTAATATCTGTGGATGTATTTTCTCAATTTTTGTTGAGCTTTTGAAGTTAGGGTCAGGATGTGCACAGTAGCAAGTTTAAAAAATGTCTGCGCTGGCACCTCCACCTCTCGTGGTCCTAATTAGTAATACTGCTGTGAACTAGTAATCCTTTTCAGAAGGAGACTTTTCATTCTTTGTATAACTGAGAACATTTTTGCAAATTACTCATTAAAATGCCTATAATATTTTTTTGTATTTTCTGCTGCAGTTGAAGTTCTCTATGCGTAAAGAGTGCTTTCTGGACTTGTACCTCTTTTGAACTTTGTTTAGTTTTCTATTTGTTTGATTCTCTATTGGAATAGTAAATTCAGTATTAGGACATAAAGATCACTTGCTGTTAAAGTGGCAACAACATGATGACATAAAGATCATGCCCTAAAGATCACTTGTCATGGCAATGGCAGCAGAGAAGAGCTTGTTTGCCAGATAAAATGGGGAAGGATAACTAAGAGAAGGAAGTAAGGCTTGCTAGTACACAGCTTTGATAGTTTGCAAATATAGCAGAATAAGAGGGCTAACTTCGTATTCTTAACTTCTAAAGTCGTAACTTTACAGGCATAAACATTTTTGTTTGCCTGCACTTGGTAGAGAATATTTCCTATGTATCACTGCAGGTTTAGAGCACCCAGGTGGATCATTTAGAGCTGGAACCCTTGGGAAAAAAACGCTAAACATAAGTTCATTGCAATTGAAGCAATACCTTCTTCATATCTTCGCTGATATTTTACCATAAGTAACTTGTATTTAACACAATCTTCTCTCTTCTTCCTTTTACAGTGTTTAAGTAAAGATGAGGCCTGTCAGTAATAGCGCAAATTCCTTTTGTTCTGCCTACCTCTCATTATGGCTTTTGTTTTTCAGAATCTGATCTAAATACAGTGTTCAGTAACTGTGATTAATAACTGTAGTAAAGGTCATAGTGTAGAAACTTGATCTGTAACCAGCCAGTGCTCTTGTGAGTTGGTTTTCTGTGCCCAACATATACAGTGGAGTCTGCATAAGCAGCAAACATGGACTTTGTCTTTGGCATTGTCTGCTGTGACTGTGGCTGTGGGGTTAAAAAGTAATTAAACTTCTGACTGCAGCTATCTGCCCTCCTGTTTTCCTGAAGGCGAGTGCCTTCTGATGCAAAACCATCAGAAAGGATTGTATGTCTGTGCTGTAGCCTCTTCCTTGATAAGTCTGGCAGCGTGCCTTAGCCTAACTTCTGTGAACTCTGTTACCCAGTCATTTCTTGGTGCCGGTTTTAGATTTTCCTAAGACAGAAGGCTGTAAGTTAGAGTAGAGGAGTAGTTGCTATTTGAAAAACCGAAGCAGCTACACAGCAGGAATGCAAATTGCTACAAGACTATTTGTAAGGTGTTGAAGGTGGGGGGTATTAGGATGTCATCCTAAAGTAGACTGTCTCTGCATATAAAAAGGACCATTATGCTCCATGAGCCCACAATGAAGTTTCTGGTGTAAGCACACCACCCGTTCTGCTAGCTCTGCTGGGGTACATGCAGATGTTCTTTGGTAGGCAGCTGGACAAGCGGTGTCTCTCTGGCCTAAGTGTCCGGATAACCAATTACGGTGCAGCATTTCTTGTTCACTGGTTTGTAGTTTAAACTGCCAATTCTCCTCCAGAAGGTGTTGGAAGTTACTTACATGAGTATGCATAGGCAGAATCTCTCAGCTGTTAGTGTGTTTGGCTTCTCATATGTGAACTGAATAACTTGCCTTTACATTAGTTGAAGATTTGATTTTTCTTACTGATTTTTTTTGGTTGTTTCATGTGAACCTTTTTATTGATTGAATCGTTGTTTGATGAAGTAAAAATAGTTAAGTCCTGATAAATGCACGGTGCCCTGTGGGGTTATACAATACAAAACACTGATTTGTTTCTAAGTTATTTGTTTTAATCATAACATTAGTGCTGTCATTATTGATTAGTTCTTAAACTTTGAACATCTTCATTTGAATACAGTTAGAAGATTAAGCAAATCCTGTGAATCACTGACAGTATCATTTCGTGTTTCCTGTGGTAGTGTAATAAAGATAACTCCTTTAGGCTGTAGTGTGTCACAATTTCACAGTTTATCTTTTTGAAGCTACCTGTGAATCATGACTTCAGTTGGAGATGTGTGGGGAGAAAAGTAGACTGTAATTATTTTTCTCTGAAGGCAAAGTTATGGTCTGCTTTGCAGTGTGTATGTGGCTGTTGCATGTGTCCACATCAGATGCAAGTGTTGCACTTTCCTTGCTTTTCAATACCTATTCAAGGCAGGGGATCTGGCCAAAACATCCTGGCTGAAGTTCAGCTTAGGTTGACTAAGTTATGGAGAGGCAGAAGTCATATTGGATGGTGTAGGGAAATAGCTAGAAGAACTATAAATACTTACTGCTCCATCTGTTCTTAGACTCAGTGTGTGCCCTCTGTCAAAGCAGTCTATAATCTCTGGATTTTTTTGGGTGTCCAGCTGGTCTTGAATTCCAAAGTAATGCTGGTGGCTTGTTACCTGCTGTGTTCTAGTTTTAGGTCTACTAATATTGCATACTTTCGTTCATGTGAAGGCAATCCCTACCTTTTGTTACCTTTAGGTTTGTAGGAATTTTATGCCGAAGTATGTATAATGCTGGATGTTTGGATGTTGTGGGTCCTGAAACATTGAGCTGACAGACACTATTGTACAATAAATTAGCTACATATACAAAACCTGCAGCATAGGAAGTTACTGTGACAACAGTTGTTTGTTTTTTTTCCTCTCTATCTAAATTCCGATGTGTCCAACAGAGGTGGAGAAGTTCTCTGAAGCCACAGGAAGAACNTTTTTGCTTGTTTCAATATTAGAACCAGAATTTACCCAAACTAATACCAGTGTTACCTGGATGTAACTTAGCCACTGTTACTTAGCACCTGTTGTCTTTCTGTAGATTTTTGCTTTGACTTTAATAAAACTTTTATAAGGGCCTAGAGAAATTAGTTATCTAGCTCTTACTGAACTTTAATGAGCAAGGTGCCTAATTTCTGTGGGGTGTTTTGTATGATCTCTGTCTTAGTAAATATAAATGAAGCTATTTTTGAAACATGTTAAATCATAAGCTTTTTAGCAGTTCTGTTCTGTGAGCAGCTCCTTAGAAAGGAGAGCTGTGTATAATGTCTAGTTTACGGCTGTGGCTGTTTTTTTGTGGGCTCCTATTGTCAGAGAAAATTGCTTTGTCTCTTTATGTCCATGGGTGTCTTTGGACAAGATTTATTACTTACATTCAGGTAGTATTTTCCAACAATTTGTGTTCCCCTGATACAGATCTTACAAGTTTGGTTTATTGTTTTTGTTGTGGTGTTTTTTGTCGTGTCCCCCCCATACAGGTATGTTCTTTGACATACAGAATCTCTGAATACAAACCTGTTTAAGACAATTCAGTTACATGAGATCGGGTGAGTTTATCTGCTCTTAAAGAAAGATAATGAAAGGACTTGATCTGGTATAAGAGGTGCAAAATTCCACTCTGGTATTTGCTGGTTTTCTCAGGTTGGGCACTTGATAGCCTATCAAAAAGAATGTTAAGTTTTCCAAATTTGTGTACAGGACATGTTTAATGTATATGTAAATAATAGTCCATCTACCAGATCGTGGAGCTGAGACTGGAGCCGGTTAATTTTTACGAGAACTACAAACTGAATTAGAAATAGAGGTGAATTGAATAAAGGTAGAGACTTTTCTACCTAGGTGTAGGTAGAAGTCTTTTGTGAAACAAGGTAGTTTGGAATCCTGCACACTGATAGTAGTTTCATAATTGATTGCATTATGGTTCTGTATACATTTTTCTGGATACTGGTGTTGGTGGTGCTAGGTTTTGCCTTGTTAAGTGGACTGAATTTTGATTATAACGTGCAGAGACAGTCAGCTGTGAGAATGTTAGTCTTAATACTTTCCAACATAATGATTGACTCGTACAAAAACCCTTTGTTGTGTGGAAATGTCTTGTTGTCCTTCATACAGCCATGTAGGTGTATGCACTTGTGAACATTTGATAACTTAATTCCTTTTGTGGTAATGTTGTGGGGCTGTAGGGGACTAATTAGTGACTGTAATGTTTTGTTTTGAACAGAGAGGCTTCATAGTCATGTCCCTGTTTTACCCTGCAAGGAAATAGGATCCCAAGGTAGCTTATTTCAAGTGAGAATAATTTATTTTAAATGAGTTAAACATTGTTCTAATTTGTTTCCTTTAGTCAGAAGAAAGTAGTAGCTATTAAAAGATAACAAAAATGAGTTTATAAGCAGAAGTATTAAGCGTGTTTTGATCCTGACAGAATGATTAGGTAATGGAGGGTAAATAAGTGATAATGGTCTTGATATAGTAGCATTTTATCTTCTGTGTGGGTTCTGATAAGTAAAGATTCTTGCTCATAAAAGAAGAAAGATGGTCAGCTCTGAATGCTCTGATTGCCAGCAGTAGGCACCAGTCCACTTTTATTCCTGACACATCTTGCAGATGGGCCTCATTTCTGCTGTTGGTAACTTTCGGGGAGTACTTTGTTTTTCTTGAGTGCCTGTTTCTTAATTTGACTACAAGCCAGTGTAGTCATAGTGTAGTGAAACAGAAGCCAGTGTTCCCTGTGTTACAGTGCAGCTTTATGTAAGCAGTGTCATAGCAGGGTTATACTATTTACTCATGTTAGAAAGTAATTACTGTGGACTACGAACAAGTGGTAAGCCCAGATTTGGAAGGTGGAGCACTCTTCTGTGATAAATTCTGTAAGGAGAGAAGCTGGGACAGGGAATCATCTTAGGCCTTATAGTGTACCATTACATTGTAATTACCTTGTAGGAGACCAATTCAGCATGCTTATTAATAAGACTCTTTCTTCATCGTATTTGCTTTATTATTAGGGGACAAGGAATCATGGGAAAATAGCCTTACTGTACAACTACACCCAAAGTAAGTAAAGGAAACAGGCTAAGCCCATCTAACTGTTAGCTACTGCTGAAAGTGGTGATCCTACTTGCTTCCTTGTGCTGGTGCTGGGACTCGCCTGTCCTTTCAGAAAATCAGTAACCTGAATCACTGGATGGTTTGGTGGGTTTGGTTTGGATTTTTTGTGGTTTTTTTTTTTTGGTGGGATTTTTTGTTTGGTTGGTTTTGCTGTCTTTATTTTTTATTTTATTGTTTTAAAATAGGGTTATTTTTCTGCTGGTGTAACTACTCTAATAGCAAGATCACTGTGATCAAATGCATGAAAATGCTGATATGGGGAATGGGGAATACCAGGAAACATGACTGATCTCATTGATGGCAGCCAACCAGCAGTTGTGTAAAAATATGGCAGCTGTGCCACTGCATTACAATACTCTGGCATTAGTAAACAAAACATTCCCAACCTTAGATACTTTTATTGAAGTTCTCAGAAAACTGAAGAATGTTTCAAGCCTGTAGCCTGCATAAATTTCTTCCACTAAGAACACAGAAGTAGAAATATAGCAATAGTTGGTTTTCCAGACTGTAAAAGCCTGTCATTTACTCTTGGGGCACTTACTGTTTTATAAGCTATTTGTGCTGCACTCTTCCAGTTTATAATATTGGCAGAACCCCTCAAGTGCATTATAACTCTTCAGCCCAAAGTAATTGTTTTTTCTGTTGTGTTTCATTTGATACTGTGATTGCATACAGATATAACCAGAGAGGTCCTATATTAATGTCTAACTTTTTTAAAAAGAAGTCAGAAAATAGTCTTAATAGTCCTCTTAATACTTGTTTTGCTGCATTACCATGAATTTTATAATTGTGAANGCTTTATTATTAGGGGACAAGGAATCATGGGAAAATAGCCTTACTGTACAACTACACCCAAAGTAAGTAAAGGAAACAGGCTAAGCCCATCTAACTGTTAGCTACTGCTGAAAGTGGTGATCCTACTTGCTTCCTTGTGCTGGTGCTGGGACTCGCCTGTCCTTTCAGAAAATCAGTAACCTGAATCACTGGATGGTTTGGTGGGTTTGGTTTGGATTTTTTGTGGTTTTTTTTNTTTTATTGAAGTTCTCAGAAAACTGAAGAATGTTTCAAGCCTGTAGCCTGCATAAATTTCTTCCACTAAGAACACAGAAGTAGAAATATAGCAATAGTTGGTTTTCCAGACTGTAAAAGCCTGTCATTTACTCTTGGGGCACTTACTGTTTTATAAGCTATTTGTGCTGCACTCTTCCAGTTTATAATATTGGCAGAACCCCTCAAGTGCATTATAACTCTTCAGCCCAAAGTAATTGTTTTTTCTGTTGTGTTTCATTTGATACTGTGATTGCATACAGATATAACCAGAGAGGTCCTATATTAATGTCTAACTTTTTTAAAAAGAAGTCAGAAAATAGTCTTAATAGTCCTCTTAATACTTGTTTTGCTGCATTACCATGAATTTTATAATTGTGAATTTCAGCACAGTCAACATCTGTTTAGGAGGAGACTTTTAAACACATGATCAGAAAGTCTTCAGGTGTTACAGAAGTGCACATCTATCTTCTCTGCCTTTAGTAGTACTGTGCTTGACCTCACATAATACATCTGATGATAGCAAGTCACTTGAACTTCCTTTGTCTCTGGTAGATGTTTCTCTTAGCATACCGGCTGCTTTGTTCTGTGAGTGACATCTAAACATGCAGGAATTGACTGAACTATCCCAATTCTTACCCTTCTAGTGGGCTTTTAGAAGGATGGTTAAACTAATGTGCAAGATGAAGGATAATTTAGACACTTTCTACTGATGACAGCTTGCCTGTGTGTGTGTGTGTGTAACGACTGCCAGTAGATTTTATTACATTTTTTCAATGCCCTTAATGTCACATAGAAATTCTGGTTTTGTTGTTTTGTTTTTTTTTTGTTTTTTTTTTTTTCCCTGTTTTATTAGAGCTGTTCTGCTAATTGAAAAGGAGAGAGAAAATAGATGTCCACGCCTACAGACCCTGGCACCATGCCTCATCCTGGTCCTTCCCCTGGACCAGGACCTTCACCTGGACCTATTCTAGGACCTAGCCCAGGACCAGGACCATCTCCTGGCTCAGTTCACAGCATGATGGGGCCAAGTCCTGGTCCACCCAGTGTCCCGCATCCAATGCCAACAATGGGGCCTACTGATTATCAACAGGAAGGCATGCACCAAATGCATAAGGTAAAAGTTTATTACAAGTGAACCTTTTTTCCTCGAGTCTTCTCCACTGATTAAAAAAAACAACGCTAGCTTTAGACCTGCATAACTCACATATTGCCTGCAGAACTGCCGCTACCCTCCCACTTCTGTATTTATTTCTAAAGATGATAAATGTATCGGATTAAACATAGTATCCGTGTATTTAGTAGACTACTTTGAACTGTAGAGCTAGTAGTTTGCAAATCTTAATTTGTAAACTGTACTTTTTAGTAAGGTAGATATTACTAGGAAAAAAAATTGTAGTGTTAAAACATTATGGTAGACCATTCTAATAATCATTTTTTTGTTAGTTTTCTTTTTTTTCTTGTCTGTTTGGACTTACCTTGCATTTTTCTGAAGTGCTTTTTCGTTTTGCATGATTTGAAAACAATATAATAAAATTTAGCACTTAAAGGGCTTGTGCTTCCGTATTTATTTGCTTCCCTAAGTTGATGAAAAAACTGGTTTCCAGGTTATTTTATAAAGGCTCCCTCTTACTAAGTAATTTAAAACTACATAGTGTAGAATGTGAATAGTTGGACTTCCGTGGTGGTTGTCATACATTTAAAATGAAATATGCTGACACTACCATTAAGGTCTTTTACTTTGAGGAAATGCTTGTGTGGAGTTTTGCTGATAAGAACAATCTCTTTATGTATTGTTGTTTCTATCTGGTTTTGTACCACAGATTTAGATTTTAGCGTAATTTCAATTTCACTAATGTTTTACTCTCAGAAATAAGCAGTAACAGCTTACAGAACCAAGGCAGTGAAAACGTTTTGGTAGGTATTGCTGATTCCACTTGCAATTATATGCACATAGGAAAAAGAAATTAAATTTACAATGAAAATTTTAGTTTTAAAGTAATAGATTTTATTTTTCTTTATGAATTGGCAATTTCTTCATGTTGTCATTTTCAAATATGGGTCAGTTTCATTCGGTAAAACAGTTAGAACAGTGTCCAGTCTGTAGGGACATGACACTACCACCTTTTGCACAAGGAACTGTCTAATTAAAATTCCTAACACCACAAAGACAGCTGAAGTGAAGTAGGCTATGATTCAGCTGCTCGTTTGTACTGATCTGTTGTAATTTCTCAGAGTTCAGTAACTAAAACTTTTGCATTTGAATCTTGAAGCATGTAATTTAGCTATTAGCCAGATTAAACAGTTGTGATTGGCATTTCCTTGTTGTGGGGTCAGTTACAGCCCAAGCTTCCAGCACTGTGGATGCCCCAGACTACATAGACGATCAGGGTTTTTACATCCTTCAGTTTTCTGATTTCTTTCTGTTTTTAAGAGATGCTGTACCTGCAGAAGAAGAGGGGTGCACCAGGAATTTTCCATTAGAACAGCTCAATGCTCCATACGTTGTTTTTAACTGTTGTATTGTGTTTCCCCTTGTGTGTTCTTCAGACACTTAACACTATTTTAGTATTAGAAACAAAACAACAAATGTCATTCCATGAAGTTCTCTCAGTGATTTTAGAAACATCTCAGAAGTTCTGTGAGCCGGAGTAGAAATTCTGCCACTGAGGTGATATTGCATTGAAAAATGCACTATGAGTGAGAAGAGTCTGGGTGGTTAATTCAAAGATGACCAGTCAATGTAGTCATAATAAAGTTACTTTCTGCTCCCTGTGCCTTGATTCTGATCATGGAATGAAGGCTGTAATTTCACAAGTCTTTATTTTAGTAGTAGCAGCAGCCTTGCTGCCCTCTGTCTCGCAAGTGCCATCATGCATTTGTGTACCTGTGACTAAGCTAGAAAGTGGGTCTCTTGAACCAATCCAGGTGAGAAAAAATATATCTTGGTTAATTTTTCAGACTAGATCAGTTTTCTGGTCTGTTTTACTTTGTAACCCCAGAAATAGTGTATTGTGGCAACTGAGGGAAGACTGTTTAAGAAATACCTCTGGACTATTTTGCAAATATTACTTGAGTGTTGTTCCATGTAATTAAAAAAAAATGGCCAGCCACCTGCAGTTTTGCCAGGTAAATGGTTTCTTGCTGCTTAGTATTATGTAAAGTAGTTTGACTTTCAAGTCATGATGCGACAACACTTTTTTCTCTCCCCCTCAAGGAAATGCAACAAAAATGAGAGATTGCACAGAAAGTGTCCTGGTGATGCAATTGCTTGTGGGGAATGCATCTCATGTATACAGTGAGGTGTGATTCTTAATTTTAAAATTAACAAGCTAAGTAATGCGACACCTTAATTATAGTAAATGTTTGTCTATCTTAGAATAATATAATGCATAAAATATTTTTTTTAAAAAAAAACAACAACCAAAACAAAACAACAAAGTACCCAACAGTAGAGAAGACACTGGTGGATAAAAATTAAAATTTATAAATAATAATTCCTAAAATATGTAGTCACCAGCAAACCCTTCCACAGAAAAATTTATTATTGATTTACGCAACGCAGTTTCGACAAACAGTAAATTAGTTATCTTTCTCGCTCCTTTAAGTGATCTTTAGACTACCAATCGAATTACCTCGGAGAGTCTTAGGAGGTGAAAATAGTAGGAAGCTGGGAAGATACTAAAGGGAAGCATTGTTTCCTCAGCATTCATATACAAGTTCTTCTGGAGACAGAACATAGGGTCAGATTGTTTCGGTCTGAACTGATAGAGCCTTCTGTATGCTCCTGCATGCCAGCAGGGTCGCATGATTTTAACTGCTTGACTCTTAGTTATGACAACAGTATAGGTATTTAATTTGCATGATTCGCATGTGAGGAATGGGAAGAGTATTGTGAGCCCTTTGTGCACTTTCTCTTCCATTTAATTGTAACTTGTTATGTAATCACTTCTTTTGTGAATTTGTAATGGGTTGTACTGTAACTGATTACTGGCTGTGGAAAAAATTATTATGATGCCGTGGACAACATTACTGGTTTTGGTGTGTGAGAGAAGAAGTGAGTGACAGAAAAGAATCTCTTCCTACAAAAATGGTATTTTTTACTAAATATATTATTTTTTCACAAAGATGTTGCATTAAAACAGAGGGCAAGTGGTTTCTCATTTCAGATATTGTTGGCTAACACATCTGTGCACATTAGGTGTTCTGAGAATCTTAAAACTTTGTCATGGTCCTAGAAGGTAATGCCTTTTTATTCAGCAGGCATGTTTCCTTCTTTGTTGTATGTGGTTACCTTAGTGAAAGAAAGAAGGAAGGTATTGTTGCCAACCCTGAGAAATCACCAGAGACGTTGTGTAAAATGCTGGTATTAGTGATTTGTAAAAGATTTAACAAAATTGTTGGCCAGGTCCCTACTGCAAGGACAGCCATAGTCAGCCTGGTTGTCCGTTACTGATGCATTCAGTTACGCTGTGCAGTTATGTGGCAACATATTGCTGTGTGGTCTGTGTAGTATTTTTTTTTTTTTGTATGGAGGATGCATGGTCTAGAAGAAATCTAGTTTGATGATCAGTCTCTGATTTCAAGGCAGATGTTTTGTTTTTTAGTTTTTAAGAAGGTGGGGGGAGGCAGGGAGGAAGGCGACAAAGCAAGCCATTATGAGCTGATGGTTTACCTGGAAATAGGTCAAACTGTGGTGCAACATTGTCTGTGAGTAGACTTCAGTTACTAAATTCAGAGTAAAAGCAGTGTAGGCAAAATGTTCCTTATGCATGAGGTGTTAAGTGAAGTTTGTAAGTCTGCCAAGTCTGTAGGTGTGGGCTTGGATACAGTTGAAGCTCATCCCTCATGTTTTCTGGAAACAATGTTTATGTATCTGGCCTGTTCTGTGCTAGTTCCTTCTTACTAGTGCTGATGAAAATAATAATAATGCGTACTCAAAGGTGAATATGTCTACAGTTCCTCTTTTCTCTTCTGTTCTGTTGTATTAAAAGAATTTTGAAAAAGTGCACCAATGTGCTAGTAGTACTTTATTGGTAGTACAGGCTACATTTCTCATGCCAACAATGTGGAAGAGATCTTTAATAATTTATACAGGACTAAAGAATTCACAGCAACTGTATTGTGTGTAAAATCTTTTCCGTAATTTTTGGCCTGTTACATAGATTATAAGTTATCATTCTAGCTCTGTAGTTACACAATGATTCAAAGAAGTTATGAAAAAGAACTATTTTTCAGTTCTTGTAGTCCTCTGCTGACTTGTCTCCCCTATGTTACAGGGTTTTCCCATAGACAGCAGAGGTGCTTCTGGAGTAAAAATATTCTTGGAAATACAAGACTCTGTGTAAATCAGCAGTACTATGATACTAAAACTAATTTTGTCTTCAAAATTTTATGCCATCTTCACCTTTGGTAGCTTTGTTAGTAAAAAATAAAATAAAATAAAAAAAAATTAATAAGGCCCACCTTTCCTAATCTGTTTCTAATGAATTTCACTTTCAGTTTTTTCAGAACATAATTTCTGCAAACACACTGACACAAACCCTGTTCTTGCTGTGTTTGGGCTCCCTTCCATTAGATTTGAAGCATTTCAGTTTGCTTCAGGTTTCTTCTTTGTTGTTGTTGTTTGTTTGTTGTTGTTCTTTTTGAATACTTATCTTACAAAAGCCTGTTCTTTTGATCAGTTCTTCAGTTGTTTCCCTCTTCAGTCACATCTTTACCTTTCTTTTCCTGTTTGATTTTTTTTTTTTTTTAAATTCTATTTTTGAAAGACCACTTAATTGTTTTTCTCTTCACTGCTGCTCTTTATTAATGCCAGCTCCTTTCCCCACCTTCTGTATACTGGTACTTCTAATGTCCTGGGTATGCATGCTGTGTCCCATCCGAGCTGACTGTGTTCACAGAGGCTGCCACCCATTAGAGCAGTGACACCTGTCCCTTCAGTCACACCACAGATGTGTATGGCTAGATGCCTCTGTTCTGGAAATCACATCCAATTTTCTGCACAGCCTTCTCCTTCTCTTGGTGGCCTTAAAGATTGAGTCCTCAACATGTACCATGATAAAATAGAAATGGATCCAGCTTTACAGATTTTCAGGTTTTGTAGTATTCAGCTCCTGCGGACAGAATGTGAATGAGTGTTCTCTTCTACTTTGGTTGCCTTTGTAAGTAAGGGTGAAAGGAGAGGGAGCGATCTTCATACTTCAGGAAAGGGCCTTGGTTAGCACAGTGAAAATATTTTAGTGTGTCAGTCTTTTATCTCTACATTTCTACTCCATATCCCAAGGTCTTGTCGTCAGAAATAGCTTCTTGAGTAACAGGTATTTTTCTTATACAAATTTTTTTCACAAATGTTTTTATGCTGTCATGACAACTAAATGATTCATTGAAACAACAAAAAAAATCCATTCTACTTCTTTTCTGTAACTTTTCTCCTTTTAACCTATAGTTTCTTATAGAAAATATTGAAGCGAAATCCTTCAAAAATTCTGATTAAAGAGATGCCCCACGTACTTAGAGATACTTTCAGTCAAATCTGGTTATTGCAATGGAAAGTGGAAAATTTATAGGAAGGGTTTAAAAATTAAAGTTTAGAATTACTCTTTCCTTTGTAGAAAGGATGATCAATGTTTCGTTCTGTGTAAGTTGATCCATGTGTAACAAATCGCTCAAAAAGAGGGAATGTGACAAGTGCCTTTCTTTTTCTGTGACTTGATGTAGCTTCTTGCATACTCGTTGTTAATTGCCTGTATTTTCCGCTGGAGTAAGTTTTCTTAACTCTCTTTTTAAAAAGAATTCTCCGTAAATAGATGTACACTTACATAAAACATACCACAAGGTCTCCATTCGCAATAGGGTTTGGAAGAACAGTGTTTAGTGTGTGTGATGCATGTGTTATAGAGAGGGGCAGAGCTTTTTATTTCTGTAGAGAGAAGATAAGTAAGTGATGCCAGTTCCTTCCTAATTCAAAGCCTTGTGGTCCTCTAAGCAGAAGTTACTGAGCTTAATCTCTTCCCTAGTTAGGGACCTGATGTAATTTTTGCTTTCAGGCAAAACTGTAGTTTTCTTAAGACATCTTCCTTCTGATGTATCTTTTCTCACATTCAGAGCTTTTCAGTTTCTATTATGGAGCTTTTCCCACAGCCCTGTGTGTCTTCAGCATGTTTTTCTGTCCCCAAGTTGTCTTCTCTTCACTTTCTGAAAAGGGTACTTGGTCTTGTTTTCCATTTCAAATACCATGGGAACTGTAGTTTTTGAGAAGTGAATGAAGGGGGACAGGAACTGTAGGGAACATAAGTATTTAAGTAGAACTGTATCTTCCCTTTCCTTGACTGCCTGTCCCTGTTTTTGCCTGCAAGGAGTAAATTACTTCCTGCAATGTCATCTTTTTCTTTTTGGAGAGAAACAGTGTTTGGGACATTCTGGTAGAGCAGTGACTGAAAGGGCAAAGTTTGGGCTAAAAATAACTCAAGCCAAGCCACAGGCTGTACTTTCATAAGTTGGTGTGTGTTACACTGCTTTGTAATATGAGGCCAGTACAGTTCGTGTGTTTGTATTTGGACAGTTTGCCTCCCTGACACTGAAAAAGAGTTCATATGGAGAAAAATAATAATAATAAATAAAAAAAAAAAACAGCAAAAAGGAAACAGAGGGAATAAGGAATCGAATGGTGCTGTGTTTCCCCAGATGTCTGATTCCAGGGTTAAAGGTTCCTATTGTATTTATTTTGAATGACTGCAAAGAGATGTTTTTACTTTTGGTGTGTTTAGATTTTGAGTACTTTGGATTTGTATAGCAGATTTATATACTATTTCTATACAAATATCTGCTTTGTTTTCACAGTCGATTGATGGCTTGCATGAAAAAGGAATGGTTGAAGATGTTCACTGTGGCTCCATGAAGAGTATGAGACCTCCTCACCCTGGAATGGGCCCACCTCAGAGTCCAATGGACCAGCATAGCCAAGGTTTCTCCATACTGTGCATGCTCTATGATTTTTGTGTGCCACAATCAGCAGTTATATGTAACAGATTACCAGTTATTTCCTTACAGCCTTATTTAGAAAGGCTGTGGTGATATCACAGGGCAAGGTGAATAACTGAATCCCCTGGCTTTCTGGAGTGTCCATCAGTCATGTATTAAAAAAAAGATAAGGTTCAAGTCTGTGGTGGAGGCAAGTAATTGGCCTTAGTCTATTACAGATTTCAGTTCACGTCTATAAACTCCCCCCCCAGTTCTTTCATATTTTATGTAGCCATTGTAAATGAAAATACAATAGAATATGATTTATTTTAATCCTGTAGTGAAGCAATGATAGGAATCCAAGCAAACCTGGAGAAACCTTCTTTAGCCAGCTGTGGCAGGCTAAAGACTACAGGTCGCTGGTCTCTTTTTGGTGTATGATAGCAACTGTTGCAAGGTAAACAGGGAATATTGGAGTTCTGCTGTAAGCAAGCGTTTAAAAGAAATGGTTGACCCCCTCTTCCCCACCATGTTCTAATACTTTGAATATGCTACTTGACATTACTGAGGAGTATTTTAGCTTTCTGTGCCTTTATATATCCTTTTTTATTTTTACACAATTAACTGTTCACAAAATATGGAGATGGCACTTGAGGCTATTCTGATAATGTGCTAGGGAAAATCTCATGTGCTGACCTTGTACTTTCTCCCCATTACTGTACATATCCAAGACAGAAAATTAGATTTCCTAATAGCCTTTCAGCCCATTGGATACTTTCGGTCTGATTTGCCATGGGATTAGAGTCCTGTAAGACACCTGTATTTCTAAAAGTTTTGTGAAAATAGGTAGTGTGGTACAAGAGTGGTAAATGCCCATACTTATGGGGAAAAGACAGTATGAGTTCTCTGAGAGCCCATGGGAAGATGCATGGTAAATGTTCTGATCCTGATAAAATCTTCAGTTGCATTTGGTACATCCTTAGAAACCAACACTTACTGTAAGGTTCTCTTCCTTGCAGATTCTTGAATGTCTTGATAGTTGAGCTTTCATTACAGTTATGTACAATTTTTAACAATATGCATGTCAAATACAAATTGCACCTCATTAGTTCTAGTTTTATTTTTATCATGGTGTATTGTTTGTAGGCTTCAAATTGAAAGAGATAAATACATGTGCTAATTAATGTTACTATTTTCAAGTTTGATGGGAAATAGCTGAAGAGGTTAAAAGCATTTTGCTTACCTTGAGAAGGTTTGTAGCCTCGGTCCAACACAAACATATTTTCCACTGTGTTCCAAGACCTTATGCTTTCCTGCTCTATGTTGTGAGCATCTACTTGACTCCTGCTTTTTTGTTGTTTTTTTTGTTTGTTTGTTTGTTTGCTTTAACTAACTTTAATTGATGGTTGAGGTGACATATATGATCCTCAGAGTCTTGTCATTCAAGTCTTACTAATTTTGAACTGGGGAGTCAAGACCTCTGTGAAATATTCCAGTGTTTGGACTGCTAAAACCTTGGCTCTTTCTATTTAATATTTGTTACCAGGATTTAGAACTAATATGTTTTCTTCTCTGTTTGTTTATAGATTAAAAGTGAGGAAAAAAAACCCTCAATTTTTAGCTCTCTGGTTCTTGAGCTTAAAACAGATGAGGAAGGTGTTCTTTGCTTCTGTTAACTGAAGTGAAATTAAAAGTTACCAGAGCAGAAACTTTGTACACAGTCTGCCCTCCAAAAATCCTTGTGATTGTTGGAGTGTTGTAACTAGGATTTCTTCCATTGCCAACACTGAAAAGAATATACATTGTTTATGACATGTTGTCATATGTTTCTGTCAAACAAGCTGATAGCAAAGTGGGATGAAAAGAGCGTTGCTAATTATGGATACAGTTAAGGAAGCAGTTCTTTTTTAACTGCTGAAAACTTGATAAAGATTTCTGATGTAGCCTCATCTACATGGAGAAGATGGAACCAGACTCTTCTCAGAAGTGCATAGCAAAAGCACAAAAAGTAATGGTCACAAGTTACGTAAGTGAAATTTAGATAGGACTTAAGAGAAAGAAAAGTCACCATGAGAGTGTTAAAGAATCACCATTGTTGGATGTATTCTGAGTTCACCTAGATAAGACCTGAAGAGTCCTGATAAAGCTGTGAAGTTACCATGGCTTTAAATGATGGGTTGGGCTGTTGGCTTCCCTTTACTGCTGTTAGGCATCTTCTACTCTGTATTTCTCAACACTAAAGGTTAGCTGTTGTCCTTTGCCAATGCGTAGAACTCTCCTCTTGCAGATATTAAGCTGTAAAATAGGCAGACTTCCCTGTGTGTATTCCACCATGAAATATTTGTCCAACATTCTGGTGAAACAGTACCACATCCTGATGCTTCAATATTGTATTTCATTTTTTAGCTTGTTTTACTCCAAATGTGAAGACAATTATTATTTTGGGGAATTACAGGACTATATAGTCACAGTTCTTCTTAAAGAATAGCTCATGGGGCTGTCTTGATATGACAGGGATCTTCAGATTGCGGTTTTGTTCTTGCAAAAATAATACAGCTGTCCTGAGTTGAGAGAGACATTTTTATACTCTCTGTGATGTTAAGGAAATTTGATGGAATTTAGACTAACCAGAGAGATAAGTTTGTGATCTTCTTACCTGTTCTAGGTTATATGTCTCCACACCCATCTCCACTAGGAGCACCAGAGCACGTGTCCAGTCCGATGTCTGGAGGAGGTCCAACACCACCCCAGATGACTCCCAGCCAGCCAGGACCTATTATACCAGGAGACCCACAAGTTATGAATCAGCCAAACAGAGGTCCTTCCCCTTTTAGCCCTGTGCAGCTGCATCAGCTGCGGGCTCAGATTCTAGCATACAAAATGTTAGCTAGAGGTCAGCCTTTACCAGAAAACCTCCAGCTTGCTGTTCAGGGCAAGAGGACCCTGCCTGGCATTCAACAGCAGCAACCTCCCAGTGCCTTCAACAGACAGTCTGGTAAGTGAATCTAAGCCCTGTGTCATTGTGTAGGTAATTCTTGAAGTTCTACCTGTGTAAAATTAAGAAGTGGGTGCTGTGCAGACCTATGGTTTGGGATTGGCATGTAGCTGAACAACAGCCTGTAGTTGTAAGCTTGAGCAAGTGCATAAAACACAATTATTATTTATGGGATATTGTCAGAAGTGGAAATAAAAGTGATTTCACTCTGCAGTACTGTGTCTGTCCTGATTACGCTTGGCATTTTTTGAATGTTAATTGCACTTTATTGATCACATTATTACTGTTTTTCTTATAGTGAATTTTCAGTTCCCTGTCATTATAAAAGAATCAGGAGCAAGTTAACTAATTATATAGGTTGTAGAACAAACCATGTATAGTGTGTTATCAAGTGAAAAACACCAGAAAAAGAAAATGTTCTTTTTGTTATTTTTTTTTTAATGATAATAGATGTTACAGTGCAGTAAGCAAGCACATTTGAATCCTAAGAAAGCTGAGTTATGTTAAACACCCTACCCCTGTTAGTTTGTGAACACTTCTGTTACTGAGTTTGCAGTAGAAAGTGAGAGTTCAGATGACAATATTTTCTTTGCAGTAATGTTTTAATAATATCACTGGTCACTTCAGTGGGTGTGGCTTTGCTACTGAGTAAGGTTATTTTAGGAGACGTGATTTTAATATGCCCCATTATTCGTATTTTTTCACAGTAAAATCTAGTAAATCCATATTTACTGAAGAAAAATACTACTTGCCTGAATAGACTAGCATGCTAGAAAACAGAATGATTTTTGAGTACTTGAAAATGGTTTGTATCTTACTAAGTTTCTTTCCTATGTCAAATTGCAGGTATTGGGTTACACACAATGAGTGGTGCTGCAACCGGACCAGGACCTGCTCCAGGGATGCCTGGACATACAGCTGCCATTACCCCTAAAACTTGGACTGAAGGTATAGTGAAATATAATGCTAATTTTGTATCAGGTACAAAGTTATGCTTGAATAGTGTGGATAGATTTGGGAAGGTGAAAATGCTTGAGAGCTAGTATAACCTTTATTGAGCCCAGGACTTGAATCATTTATTCATCCATGAATGATGTGACCATGTGAAATTACTGCAATTGATGGGCAGCCTGAACATGGAGCACCTTTTTACAACTGGAGTGAAATAAGTAAGCTGCCTGAGGAAACCCATAAAATCTACTTAGTTGTGTTCTGATCATGCTTAATTGCAGCAAGCTTGTCTTTCTGCTAGCTTAGATAAAAGTTTTCAAACCAGCATAGAATTAAACTGCTTAACTGCCTTTTTTTTTTTTTTTTTTTTTAAATGGGGTTGCTTTGGAGGTACAATATGGTCTTTGAGATATAACAGACAGTGTAACTTTTTTTCCCCCCTTGTCTGATAATCAGGTTTTGAACCAACTAATTCAGATTTGGGTTTACAGGCTGATTTTATTGTTTGACAGTAGAATGGAAGTAGTATGGATTTGAAAACAATTATAAATCCCTAGTAATATATATTATTTGAAGTTTTGGATTAGGTTTTTGGAAAGATTTAAAGATAAATACAATGTTTCAAGCTTGCAAATAACACAGGCTTCTCATAGGGTAGAAATGTTATGCTCTGTTCTTGCTTGTGGGTAAATTTAGGGACAGTGATGACTCCATGATAGTTCATGTCATAAAAAAATTACCTGTCATTAGTCAGCTACTTGGGGCAGCATAAAAAGAAAATGAAGTACTGGTGTGTAATCAGATGTAGAATGGCTTGTATTGGAATGCTCCCAATGAATACTTAAAATTTAAATAGGATAATAAAGAGGGGGGAAAAGTGTTTTTTGAGAATTTACCAGGCACAGTGCCTTCTAGCTCAAATGCTTCTACTAAAAATGCTGGCAGGTATACAGATCTGCTGCATGGGTAGTTTATTAAAATAATCCAGTATGTCATAATAATACGTCTGTCCTGTTTAACTATAAGCTCCTTATTCTTTGTGTGTTTTCGTTGCTGGTTTGTTGTTGTTGTGGGTTTTTTTTTAAATAAGAAAAAAAATTGTCCTTGCTGTATCTATTTGGAGGTTTTATTTGATGTATTTTTAAAGATTATTCTTTTTTCTTTAAGTTTATTTTTCATTCATTACACAGTTTGTGATAGTGTTTGTTTTACAGTTCAGTTTGCATGATTCATGGAAAAGTAATACTACACAGAGGCTTTTGGTGGCGTACTTTCATTCCTTATTTCTTATAAGCTGAAATGCAGTGTTGCTAAATACAGAATCTACAGCTTGTGCCCAGGTTCCTTTTCTGGAGTTTGTTGCAGATGTGTGAATGACAGATGGTGATCTCTGGAGGAGTCCTTTTATCTAGATTTCAGGATGTTGGGTTTGAATTAAGTTTGACTAAAAGATCGCAGGTGTGTCTCTTGTTGGTGCCACTTTTTGAACATCTGAATGCACGGGTGACTTGCCGTAATGGCATACCAAAATCTATGACCCTTATTGTCTATGAGTGGCAAGTCCTATTTTCAGGTTAACTGAGGTGTTAATTTTCAAGATGATTAGAATGCTGTAAGATAAAACAGTAATGTAATTCCTGATATTTGAAATACTTAAATGCATTTAATAAGAGGTCATGATGAAACAATGTCTTTGTACTTAAAACTTCTGCAACTATATATGACAGGTTCTAATATGACTATCCAGTTCTAGTAGAACTCTAAAAGAAGTCTTAGTTGTGCTTGTTGTCAGGTTATGATTAGAGATCCCTTCTGCTAAGTGATGCAAGGATAGCGAGCAAGAAGCAGAATTAGATCCTACGCATGCATGAAATCAGTTCTGCAGCTATTTTACTTCTTCTAATGCTAGAATTAAAAGACAACAGGAATGGGAAAAGAAATGTCATTCTTCATGAAGTTTTGGGTGTTTTGGTTTTCTTTGCATCACTCTCTGGAATGTATCTTATATTTCAGCATGGTTTTTTTTAAATACAGAATGTAGTCTATCTCCGTGTGCTTTTTCTGGTAATTTTGAATATAAATGACCTTAGCTTCACATTCTGTCTTTAGAAACCATCTTTATCTTCTTCCTGCATTCCATATGCTGTGTTGTTATTATGTACTTTTTACGTTTCAGGCCAAGCCCCAGATCTGAGTGTCTCCAATGCGCAGCAAAAGCTTCCTGCGCCACCCCCTAGTGGGAGGCCTTCTCCTGCCCCACCTGCTGCCCAGCCTGCTGCTGCCATGCCTGGACCTTCGGTACCACAGCCACCACCTGGACAGCCTTCACCGATTGTTCAGCTGCAGCAAAAGCAGAATCGCATCAGCCCTATCCAGAAGCCACAAGGATTGGATCCTGTTGAAATACTCCAAGAACGTGAATATAGGTAAAAGCGAGCAACAAGATTCATATGCATATGGAGATCGTTGTTTTTCCCTTTCTTAACTGAAATTCTGTGCAATCAGCCACTACTGATATATAATGGCCATAGTGAAAATTGAGTTTCCAGAGAGAGACGGCATCAAAGAGAAGTATAAAAACATCAGACAAAACAATGATTTAATTCTGCCCTGGTATCAGCTGGTAAAGCATACTGACAGTATCAGTGCAAACCAGTTAAGTTAAAACTTAAACCTAAAACAAGGACTCAGCTGGGTTGCTGCGAACACTGTAAGTTAGGAAGTCAAAATCCTCATAGTCTACAGAGAAACCAATTCAGTGTAGAAAGTTCTTGGAATTGTGAACAAAAGGGAGGTTGGAAGAGAGCAGTGGAAGTCAAAAGGCTGATGCATTAGTGGCCACAGCAAAACCAAATTTTATTAGTGATGATGGGGTTGGCTGGAGTACCACAGAGTAAAGAGAGTGTTAAGGGTGTTTACAGACAAGGTTTAAAAAAAAAAAGGTTACCCGGAAGCATGATCTTTACAAGTTGCCTCCTGAGTGCCCTAATTAGATGGTTATATTCATTATGATGTACAGAGGATGACATTTCTTGTGCAGTTAGGAAGAGACTTCTTTCCTCTTCCCATCAAGGCGGCTATTAAACAATTGACCTTGAGAATCTACCAAGCAGAAGGATCTTGACCTGCACCTAAAATATGTTCCTGATCGTTACCAGTCAGAGGAAAGAAACTGCACTTAGCCTACTTGCTTCTTTGGAACTGATAATGCATCTTCTAAGTACCAACAATGGGTTTGTAGGGACAGTGCTAGACTTGGCTTCGGCATAGGCAAGTTTAATACAGAAACATGATGTATTCACACTTTTTTCGTAAAATGGCAATATAAAAAAGTGAATAAAAAAGTGCAGACCAGCTGCAGTGGAGGTAAGAGGCACTGCGGGAAGGGATCAAGGCAAAAACACCTCAAAAAGACCGGCAAGGAGCTCTTTTTGAGGACTTTTGAAGCCGGTCAAGGCGATAGCTTGGTGCCAAAACCCGGCGGCTTGTGGGCGGGCTGCGGGGGCGGCGCCACCCCCCTTTGGCTAAAGGCGGTGTCTCAGGAGCGCAGCGACCGGTCGCTGCGCACCCGGGAAAGTGAGGAGCGCCGAGGGCTCACACAGAGGAGCTCGAAGCTCTGTCGGCTTGGCAGCTGAGTCCTCCCCGTGGCCATTACCTGCCTTAACAGGAGCTCAGCCATGGTCTCAACCCGGAGGAAGGTCGTG
>VXBW01006490.1:0-215726 GCA_013400375.1 Thinocorus orbignyianus
ATTCTGTGATTCTGTGAAAGTTGTGCTTGAGTCACTTGTCTACCAAGCACCATGGCCAGAAAAGGCAACGGTCACACCTGCTGTCAGGGGCTCCTGAAGGAAGCGCTGTGCCAGATGAGTCCTTCAGCCTGGAACAAAAAAAAAAGTTCACCTTGACACAGATACAACAATGTGAGGAAGATCTTTCCTGTGTTTCAGATTTCTGAAAAGTGAAAGAAAGTGTTCCTGGCTGTCTCTTCCTTCCCATCCTTGGGGTTTTGAGGGTCTTGAGGTTGTATCATTCCTGGTCTGGGACATCTCAGCAGAGTCTAGCAGGGCTTAGCTTGGGAGCTCCAGAAGCCAGGGAAGAATGGAAGCTGCAATCCTTTTTCATCACCCCATTTGGGATTGGATCTGCCCCCTTAAGTACAGAATTCTAAATTTGCCTGAGGCACCTTCAAAATACCTGGGGGTAAAGCCCAGTGCCATGGTCACAGATACGACACTAAATGATAGTGACAAAAGTATCCAGGAGCCATGGTCACCACAGCTGCACCAAAACTTCAGAGGGTCAACAGAAAGGGCGAGATCCTTAGCTCATTTTGATTCTCAGTGGTTGTTCCCCTCCCACTCTCACCTACTGCATGACAGCACTTGTGCTTCCTCCTCCTCTGATTTCATATGCACCATTCAGCCAGGTAGCCTGGAGAAATGGTTCAAAAATTGTCACTTCTGAGTCCTTGAGTTGTTCTCCCATAAAACTGACATTTACTCCACACCATTTCCAAGGGAGATGGCTTGCCAGCTTCATCCCACTTCTAAAAAATCTGATTAACTATTGTACTGAGTGTCATACTGGTGATTGGCAAAGTTTCAAAAAAAGGAGAAAAACCTGGATCACACAATGCAGGGTGATTATGAAGCAACACTGACATCACGCAACCAAACTTCGTTATCCAGCCACCACCTCCCCACCCACCCCATCCAAGTTCGAGGACTCCTATCACTACAGTTTGGGAAATTGTGACGGATTGTACGAAATATGATTAAGCTTTGTAAAGATGTAGAGGTTGTTTCCATGCTCACATTCTCCTCGAGTGGAAATCTTGTTCAGAGGAGCCCAGCTCCTTTGCATCAGTGGAGTGAAACAAATGTTGGCTATACTGGTGTTAGAGCTCTTGTAGGAACAGATTTCTTCTCCTCTCTGTCACTCCGTCACCACTTACCTTGTGCTTATATGCACAGTTTTCCTTTAGGAAAACGAACGGGAAGGCTTAAGGTTTAGTGCCCCTTCCAAAGCTGAAGCAACAATGGTGAACAGCCCAGGGCTGGCCTGGGCAGAGGAGCCACACACAGCAGGATCGACGATCAGGCGTGACTGTCTTGACAAAGAAACAGAGAAAAGGAGATCTCCACAGTTCAAGAAGGATATTAGCAGATGTCCTAAGTACAGAACACACAGTTACCTTGACTTCAGCCGCTATCATTTACCTGTATGAAAAATGGGATTTGAAGTCAAAGTCAGTGTTTCCATGTTTCTGAGGATGTATTATCTATGTATCCACTAGAGCACACACATACATGGGCTGCTTTACTCATTTTTCAGTGCTCTCCTTGTTACAGCCACCCTTTTTTTGCCCAGGGATGCCAACAGGAGATTTCAAAGTAGGTCAGGTTATTTAACAAGAAAACATTCTAACAAACAGCCTCTGTTTCCACGCACGTTATCCTTGGTGGTTTATGGAGTCATAAGCAGCAGAACATGGGCAATAAAGTTTTTGACCATTTGTCACAGATTTTATGAGCAAGCGCTGCCGAATGCTTGGTTGGCTCAGGTGTCCCTGCGAGGTGCATCTAATCAGGGTCATCAGCTCTGCAGACCCATAGGCATCACTTACCCCAGCACTGGCAGCACCTGGCACCTCACCGCAAGCTGGAAAACATGAGAAATCTCTCTTTATCCAGTCCCTGCTTTTTCTTCACCACCAAGGCAGAGTCTTGGCTGCTCATTGAGTGCAAGAAGACATCCAGAGCTTCATGGGCCACAGGACGGAAATCTGCCTGATCTCACAGCTCCCATTGCATCACTAGATAAATACTAGTGGGATCATCCCAGCATTTTTCTGCTCGCACCCATCTGCAAGGAGTGGGTAGTGGTTTGGCAGCACACCCCTGCACAGTGATTATTACTGGAACCTGCCACTATATAATGAGTGGGGAGATGGAGGAAACATAGGATGCCATCCACGGTATGCTCAGTGGGGCAATAAATCCAGGGTGAAATAGTAAATCTCCAAAGAGTTACAGAAATCTAGATAGATACCCCAGTGGAGGTGCATTTATTGTGGAGCGCTACAAGGTTTTTCTCTTATCTCTAATTTTATAGATCTGTGCAGCTGCAGCAGTCCTTGGATAGGGCACATATTTGAAAATACTATAAATTTCACCTCCTGTTTATTTCAGATTCATTGGCACTGTCTTTACTATCTCCTGGTATTTTATGCCTCAGTACTTGGAGAAAAAATGCTTTGTTTGCACTAGATCTAATATGAAAACTCTCTCTGACATTTAAACTTTAGTATCAGTTTGCCTACAGTGTTAATATCACTGAAACTGCTTATATGGATTAAATTGCCTACAGTATATAATGCCAAAATATGAACATAGCACATTTACTGATTCAAGCCCTTGAAAGAATTATTACCATTAAAATATTTAAGGTCACCTTTGCAAATGCAATAAATCAGGAGGATGTCAAACAGAGAGCATTTAAAGCTCCCAGACTGGAGTAGTCCACTGGGAAAATGATGGTTGATTCACTGTCACATGGAGAGAGAGGTCTGAGGACAAGCTTCGGGCTCAGACCCCTCCGGCTATGTAGGACCAGGAAGACACGACCACTCTGCAAAGAGGTTCTTACCCAGATTCTCACTCTGTTTAGCAAACTCTCAGCCTGGTGCCACCAGCTCTGAAGGTCTTGCAGGAGAAAAGAGCAGCAAAACCTCATTTTTGTCATTAAAGTCAGATGCAGCAGCTCCCTGTGCCCTCGGGAAGCAGAACTGATGAGTAAGAAGATGCCATTTTCATGCAGCCACTCTTCTGCGCAGAAGAGTCTATTCATGCTACGGGTCCAGTTCTGCAAAAACCCTTATTGAGGTCAACACAATTTACTGATAATTGAAGTCAGTGGAAAGTCTTGCTTCAGTGAGAACTGGCAAATCAAACCTATCAGACAATTCTTTTTAAAAAATCACCCTTTATTACGCTTTCATCTTAAATATTAGGATTCAGCAGATTTCCTGAGAACAACCACTGTGTAAAACTTTAATCTTTTGAGAATGGATTGGGACTGTAATTGCTAAAACCAACATCCTCCTCCTGCACCACATTCCTTCTCTCTGAATGTCAGCATTTACTAGCACATTATAAATGGGGAATAAATTTGCATTTGGTTATTACTCATACTTTTATTTGTTTCCAGGTGACTGTTTTTAATGTTTAGCACAACTCCCGTATCTACAGTGGCCCATCATAATTTACAGCATGAGGATACAGGCTGATGCACATCATCATTTCCTGAGGCAGACTAATATGCTTAAAGATACAACTTTCCTTTTAAAATCCACACAAGCAATTAAATGTAATAATCGATCAATACCTTATCTATAATAAGCTTCCCTATATGAATTGGTGGGAGGTGTCTTAGAGCTTTCCAAATCAATGGTCAGTGCTTATTTAACCAGCTCTGCAGGAATATTATTTTAGGAGGATTTATATATAGTCATACAGGAAAAGAATCCAAAACAAAATGCTGTAGGAATTTCTGGAGAGAGGCCATGTAACTTAAATGCGTAACTCCTTTCTGGTGCTCGTTGGCAGTTTCATTATGCACGCAACACCGCACAGCAGTCCGCGTTGCCGACTGTCCTGGCGCTCCTGCTCCGCTTGACAGGCAATTACTTTCTTCTTCCTGCTGCTGCTAACATCTGTAATGGGGGCAATTAAGCTAGCAGTACTTAGGGATGGGCACTCCTGTGAGGTACTTCCGAGCCACCTTGCTACTGCAGCTCCACAAGCAGAGATGCTGGAGGCTGTTACCATATATCTTTTTCATTTTGCATTGTAATGCTAGAGGACATTCCCGACGTTATTGCCAGTAAAGTATTGTTAAAATTCATATTTTTGTCTGGAAAGGGGAACGGGCAACCCACCTTTACTGCACTGTGGATTTCTTTCCAACCCTAGGCTCCTTATCTCCAAGGGATGAAACGAGTCACTTGTGGCTCCTTCCCTGTGGTCCCATCTCCATCCCCTCCCACTAACCTATGCTCCCACAGCTCTCCAGGACACACCGTTGGCTTCTGCTTTTCCAGAAAGCAAAGTTTTCTGGTCTGTTCACATAATCCTTGGGTAAACCTGGTGCTCGGCTCCCTTTGTTCTCCCTACCTCTCTTAGGTTGGCTTCGGCCCGAATCACAGGGCCAGGTGCTGTAAAAGTGAGCACTGACAGACATTGCAGCCATGACGACTCATAGACTAGATGGTAAAAAGTACAGAAGGACAGATAAAACCTTGGTGAAGTGGGATGGTTTTCCCAAACAGTCTTTCAGATTAGCTATTATAAGTCACCCTAACTTGTTATAAAATACTCTTCAGTGAAGGTAACCTGGCTTTTGCTCTCAAACCTGGCGACTTTATTTAGGCACGTAGTCTATTTTCTGCATCTTCAGAGAGACTGATTTTTGGGAGCTCTGGACCTTGTTTTCATTCACCACGAGCAGAAACTTGGACCATACCTGGGGAAATTAGGCAACAATGTTTGTGTTCTTCCTTCCAGTTTTCTCACAGTATGAACCAGAATTTCTTAGAAAATACTATAAACCCTAAAGAACCTCTGCTGCCAGAGGGCAACAACGAGAAGCTCCCAAGCTTCAGCAGATGTTTTGGAGCAGGAAGGGAAGCTGAGTTTGACCAAGCTTTTATATCTCTAGACTTTTGACTGCACTATCTTTTAGATTTAACACTTGGCTAACACATTTGATAATCGAGCATGTTAACATTTTGCAAGAGTGACTGACAAGCAGACTGTTGTCAAATCAAGGATCCATCGGCCTGAGGATATTGAAGTTGACAGAGCCCAATAATTTACAGCTTTCTCCTTCAGCTTCTCATAATTTACGTTCCAGCCACTGAAGGGAAACCTGCAGTCAAAGAATATTGATGGACTCATCATCCAGACATGACACCCCTGAAACTTCAAATTGCTCTTTTATACACATGTTGCAAAGAGGAATGATCAATGGGAACTGTAAACTCCTCGTTTACAGGAACCCTAGTGAAGCTGATTGTAACCTGTCTGTTCCCATATTTGCTGGGACATGTTGGTATGCTCTGAATAGTTTCCATTTAACATTTTCTCTAACACAGGGACCTAATGATAGTGCAACTATCGAACATAAGCTATTAGTTTATGTTGCTACAGGGTCTTAGTCCCAAGCGGGTGGTATTTTCGTAACAACAGAACACACCAAGTCACTCTGGTTCACGTATCTCTGGTTGGCTGCATTGTCTCACCAAACAGAACAACCCAGATGCTTATGTTCAGGCTCGGTCTTATGTTTCTTACTAAAGTCATGCCTTGACAAACTATTTGGAAGTTTCTCTGTTGCACATCATACCCCCTAAGTGGTCTTTGTCAAACATATATTTAAGTTGTTTCCTTTCAAATGCTGTAATACAGACCTGTAATCATGGAAATACAATGCTGTGAAAAAGAAATCCTCCTTTCCTTCTCAAGAAAATCTAGAGTTGTTTGTATATATTGAAAAAACCAGCAAACTTTCAGGTATAAAACGTGGCTATTGGGACACAACAACAGTTTACTAAAGGCAGGACTGAGTAAAGTAATTTTTAAAGGCATTATGTGCATACTGGTTTTAGAATCTATGCTCCCAAATTCGTCAATATTGCCTGCAGAGTTATTTGACCTCTGGTGGAAATCTGTCTCAAGCTCCAAAGTGAAACATGCTGTTGACACCGTGAAAGAACTGAAGTCAGTGTGAATGCAACCACACTCTATCCAAGGCCTCCATCAGCTCTGAAAGAGGCTCCAGCAGTGCTGCTGGAGGGAAGGGTGGGGGAAAACTCTCTGCTCTTCCAGAAACACACCCAGAACATAAAGAAAAATACCACCGTAAATACTTCTCTGAGAAAGGAATTCCAGAGAGAGGCAGAAAAATCACTCATTTGCTTCAACATTAAAATAAAGAGAAGGGAATAGAGGCTTTGCTTTGCTTGCCAGCCCTCAGCTTGGCAAAGGGCTTTAGTATGCACATAACTGTACGTGGATGTAAATAAGCCTATTGACTTTAACAGGACTACGTGCAATTTTAAATAACCTTAGACTGAAGTACCTTGCTGGACTGAGCTTTAATATGTATGTAGGCTGCTTGTTCATGCTGCTTGGCTCGTGTCAAGGTGTTCATGTTTGTGCTCACCGCATACAACCCAATGAACCTGTTGAAATGCAGTATTTTTCAAGTTTAATCTATTTTAACTCTGTTATTCACTCATTAGCTCTGTGGTAAAATTAACAATTATTTTTTTGGACTTTTCTACCCTAGTAAAGATGATGTAGCGTAGAGAACCCATCTCATCACACACGTTCAAATGTGTAAGTCAGCAGAAATAATACAGCAAAAATCCATTTTTCTGAAAAGGCAAAATCCCTCCCAGTTTGACAGTACAACCCTTTATCTGCATGGGTACAGTATATTATGAAAACAAAAGCAGGAGTTTGGAAGTATTGTGAATACACTTAGAAATGACAGACACTTAACCCTTATTTCAATGAGCAATTTCCATTTTACTGTGGTGATCCACACCAACAGCTAAACTGAATCCATCTGACCTCAAACTTACAAAGCTGTCTATTTAAAACATATTTTTCATAAACACTAGCTCACATTTTTGCAGTACTTCAAAAGGAATAAACACATATTTTTTATTATTTTTAGAGAGCAATTTAGGTGAACCTGCTTCAAAAACATGGTAAGCTTCAAATCAAATACTGCAGTTCTAAGAAATCCATTAACCATTCGCATCTAAAACTCATCCTTCAACGCTTCACCCTATAATGCACATTGTTGTCAATTTTTGTCTTATTTACCCCCTGCTAATAGCTGGGCTCAATTCCAAGAAACTTAAGACAATTGTGGAAAGATGCAGATCTAACATTTTTCAAGTTGACAGCCAATAGTTCTGAGCATTTAATTCCCGAGATGGAAGAATCTCCAAATCCTGTTTTAGTAATTCACCCAGGAAAACACATCAGAGCCCAAACTGTGTCTGTGCAGCCTGAGTAAAAATGTTATTGTTTGATCCAAATTGTATCTTTCTTGGCAGATTTGTAGGGATTGATCCTGGCTGACACTGGTATTTTAATATGAAGCTGAGAACTCAACAGTTCCTGATAAATTAGAATTTGTATCACAACCGTAGGCATTCTGTCCCCAGCAGTATATCTTAGGTAAAGGTTCATTTAATTTAGCCCTTGTTAGATTTTAAACAGCTATGCCAAATTCCACCAGACTGGGCATATGTGACATGACTAATGACTCTGCTAAACTTTGAGTCAAAAGCTTCAGTTTTGAAATGCATCATCTTTATGTATTTGCCCCTGAGCAGCAGCACAGAGTAAAAAATAAATAAATAAAATTGTTCCATTTACTCAGGTTTGAAATTTAAGCAGCTAAACACAACTCTAAAAGTTGTACAATATTTATGCATGAATTTGATAAGTGGCTTATGCTCGAAGCAGAAAGCACGAAGGGTCAAGGATACAGCCTGCACTGGGGCTCTTCCTCCTCCCTGTAAGAAGATAACAACATCGCAGTAGCCCCGAAGTGTTTGCTCAGATACTCCAAGCTGTGGTACAAGGCACATGTCTTTGGGCTGAGCTTCAGCCAGCGTGGATCAAGGTGGGTTTCCCGAACCCGTCTGCATCATCATTCTGCTGTTTTTTATTTTCTCCTTGACTTTCTACTTCTCCCGTAGATCTTGAGCCACCTATCCTGGTTCAGTATCATTTAAATGGAATTATCCATCTTTCTTCCCAAGCCTGATCAGACATGTGAGTACCTAGCCATTGTGGAAAACATCACCACGCATTCTGCCTTTTGATCCCTTAGCTTGTATTTACGTAATACTGACTTTATATTCACCTGTAAATCTTCCAGTATGTAAGCCTCCAGGTTACGTTTAAGTCTCCAATTTTTTATTCTGCATGATACTGCTAATACATGGTCTTCTCTGTTCATCCATACAGCAAACCATTAGCATTTTGTGTCTTGATAGGACCCATATGGCCCTCCAGAAGCCAACCATGGTCTCTGCTCACAGCAAGTACAGCCCAAGCAGGCTGCTGAGGAACTGGTCCTGTCAAGCTCTGAATTCTTCTACCTCACCCCACTAATGTTGAGAAGCCAACTGTTTCAAAAATGCAATTTTGCACATCCAACTAAATGGCCCTACACATGTGGGAAGGGCAGCTGGATCCTTCTTTAAATTGCTGTAAAATTTTCCTTTCTTGGAATGGCTACAGAGAAAATAGGCACAGATCAGATCTATGATGTGCAGGCAATTAACATTCTCCTTGGTGTTTTCTTCTACAATGCTAATTGCATCCCTGTATTTCATCCCATATTGAACTTTGATTTTATGCAGCACTAATACAGATCTGTCCCAGACCGTAGCTAGAGCATTCATGTGTGGTAACACTAAAAAATAATAAAGTACAACATTTTGCAAGTGAGTCATTAACTGCTGAAAGATTTTAGTCCAAATCCTGTGTTATTGGGATACTTCATAGCAGCAGTTGGCATTTTTCTTATTTCAGTATCATCAGCTGTATTAATTTTACTCCTTGTACAATCTAGCAATTGGAGAGACTGGCCAGGGTTTTTTTCTGTGTTGAAGCAGATCCGAACTTGTCTGAAACATCTGTGCAATGCTCTTATCACATTTCCAAACACTGACATTTTGTGCCTCCTGAAGGAGCATCAAACTCTAGCTTCCATTCCAATCATATGGCAAAAATAAAGTATTTTGAAAATTTACGTAAATTATGGAAAGAATTTAAAATTAAAATTCAGGAGCCTACAAAATGTTTTGCTTTGAGTAGAAAAAAATCTTTTTCATTGCCCCATAGTGAAATCAAACCTTTGGTTTGAGGGGAAAGAAAATCAGGGCATGTCATTTCTAGAACAGAATACGGCCTGTCGTGTTTACCTGAAAAACTTGCACTTACTCCTGGCCTTTGCAGAAGACCCCATCTTCAACAGTTACTGCCTCTTGCTGATTTCACAGCTTGGAAAAGGGTATACAAAAATTAATATATTGTTGAAAACCCACCAGCTGGATGCCTAGCCCACCCCGGGACCTCCTTTCTTTGAAGAAAAATAAATATTTACAGTTAAATAAAACCTCAAATGATTTTTGAGTAACTCTTTTGAACAGCAGTGCTACTGTACAGTGAAAGAACTCAAAAAACCAACTGTTCCATTTTTTTAACTTCAAAGTTTGATGGATATACACTAAGTCCAAGATAAAGTATGCTCAGGCCAAAATGTTTGAAAGGTGATCTCTGGTCTTAGCATATTTCTCCATCATCAGTTAATAAAAATACTTGGCAAAGTATTCAGTATCTGTTGGTCTATTTCTTTCCAGATAACTGCTTTCATGGGGCTGATCCAGTTCCTAGTAAAATCATAAGGGAATCTGGTGCCACCCTATTTCAAATTTTGTGTTTGAAGAAGGAAAGAAAGGGATGAAAGTTTCAACTGGTGAAAATCAGCATCTTTCTGTTAAAGTCAGCATTTGGAGCCTATTTCTGGGTATATGGAGTTTATCAAATAAACTCTTCATTTCCTTGAGAAATGCCAGGACTTCAGAAGCGAATAAAAATAAATCTGGATTCTGATGAAAGCCAACATTTGTCAAAATCATTCTTAAAATCACTATTGCAAGGTGCAAAGGTATTTAAGTACCATCAGCTATGCCTTACCTCACATTAAACCACGGAAAATACAAGCAATCCAATTGATATTACTATCTTGCTTTAACCAAATACACTGCTGAAAGAGTGGTTAAATTTGCCTTTCAGCTCTAGGTATATTGGCATAAAAATCAAGAAGATTAACTTCTCTATAAACATCTAATTTAAGATCTTATAATCCTTAATAAACCTAATAATACTGAATATCTTTCTGTGGTCTTCATTAAATCGTGAACCAAAAGAGCCTCTGTAACAGCTCCTAAGCTCACTGTGCTGAGTGAATGAGAAGGATGCTTCATGTCATTGATGATAAACAGTACAAAAATCTTTCTGCCACTGCAGTGAGACGGTCAAGGAATCAGATGCCACATAAGAACTGCAATGTTTGCTATTTTCCCCTGGAGCAGTTGCATCATGGATTTTTTTTACAGATTTTGCTGACCACAGTGTGTTCATGGTGGTTGGGCGTCTATGCCCATTAAGCAACCTTTGGTCCTATCAGGGTCTGACTAAAACTAAGATAGGTTTTCTATCTAGGAACATGAATGTTAAACTTGGAAATATTTCTTGCTATTATAGTCAGGTTTCCTCTCCTTATCTTACAGTAGTGCATTCTCGTAGTAGAATAATCATTAAATGAAGCTCAAAGATGAATCACAGAGAAAAGGTCAAATTTCACTTCCTGGAGATATAGAGGACTTATATATTTCTTACTGTTGGGTAAAATGATCGAGATTTTATACAGGTGGTTTCTGAACAGCATTTATGGATCTCTGAAAGGTCACAGGACTTGCAGCTTGCTGGGTGTATAGGTAGTTTGTGAAGTAATTGCTAGTTTGAAGAATTTATAGAGCTCCTGCCCAAGAAGAGAATCAGGTTGTGGATGACGACGGCTAGATATAACTGTAGATATAGCTGTAGAATTGGATCTATAAGGAAAGCTGACCAAAGTGATAGAGCTCCTGCTTTGCATCTCTCTTCCCTACAGAATCAGGGATTTCATACTTCTCTGTTGGGCACTGGAGAGTCTGTCATCCCAAAGACAATGTCTGTCACCCAAAGGACAGTGCCCAGACCTAGTTCTTATTACCACGGCCAAAGGCCTGGAGTATCTAATTTAATTACTTTTATTAAATCCTTGCCATATATCTAGTGTGAAAACAGCATGATGAGAATTGCACAGCAATCTTGGATCAGCTCTGTTGTCCTAGCTCATACATGTTGGATATCCATGCCTTGACCCCATGGCAGGCAGGTAACGTGGGTGAACATGGCTTTGGTACTCATTATCACATCAGTCACACTGCGACATCACTCCCAGTCTGCACCAGGTACAAAGAAATCTAGACACCCCAGCTACAACACCCTGGCAGCAGAACAACAGATATTATGCAGTTTCAAATGTTACCTTTCAGAAAAAAGGATGAAATGAGATAGCTGACCACTGACTTGTTATGTCAACATGTCCCATGCAGCAGTGTTTCTGCAGGACAGAGTCTTGCTGGTGACAAAGAGCTTTGCTGTTAAACGCCAGCTGAGAATCTGTTTCACAACACTCATGCTTTCAGTTTCTTTACATCCACCCCTACGGGCTGACCATTTCACCCTTTAAGGTTTCACAGCATTTTTTTCCCCCTCAGGTCCAAGCAACTGGATTGAACACAAGTAAACTAATTTAAAAGTCATCTTCAGATTAGTATATATTGCTTACATGGATATACATATATGTAAAGACAGACAACATGTATTATAAATGTATGTGTATGTGTACTAGAGACAAAGGACACTAGCAAAATACACGTAGAGTTCAATGCTCTCTCGCACAAAAAAAGAAATTTCCTGAAACAACACATCTGAAATACCCTTACAGATGTTTCTCTGCATTACCAAAAAAAAAAGAAAACGTCCCCTGAGCTAAAATGAAAATTGATTTTGAAAAAAAGCTGAAGGATATGAGTGGATCATCATAATTGGATCAACATGCTCCAAAAGCTTCAGGCTACTTCGACTTCATTTCTTAGCTGACAGCTTTCTTTTGGAATTCTTCAAACCAAACACAAATGGTTTGATTGCAATATGTGAAACATTTGACCATCATATCCTTGACAGTCAGTCCGCTGCAGGGGAGATTTGATAACTGTTGTCAAATTCATAACAGCCAGTCTAATCCAAAGAACCAACAAAAAACCACAGGAGCTGCTTCGACAAAAACAGAGACTATATCAACATAAAATGACACCATTTACAGAAAAAAATATAGAAAAAGGTTGTATTGGGTTTTTTCCAAACAGTATTGCAACCATATGAGCAGGTCTTACTGGTTCTTAATTGGTAAATACAAATTAGAGATGTCAAAAATCCACTCGGTTTTCCACTCAACGGTTATGGGAGAAATTAAAGCAGCAAAACCAGCACGTAACTCAAACTGAGTATAGGCTAATTTACGGTCAGTTCTGCCTGGGTAGATGAGGGCTAAATTTTTTCTCCCCAATAAATGAGGTGTTGCAGAGTATACACTGGGGCAAGCGGGAAATTTACACCACTCAATACACTTTCCAGTATTAAATGGATAAAAAAAAGAATATGTAAAAAAGTAGTAGAATAAAATCTAATGGTATCTTCTCTGTTTATTTCTATGACAGGCAAAAGTGAAAACTGCAGCACTAATTGGCAGAACAGAATTGAAGGCTATCATGGATAAACTAATTACTGGATGTCAATATTGTATTAAACATCTAGTAAGAGGAGTTTTAATAAGTACACGCTTTCTAAAGTTGAAGCTTCAAGATCTTCATCAAAATTTTATGCAGGATTTAATTCATAGTCCTGGAAACAGCATTTTTGGGAAAAAATATCCTAGATCCTCACTTAGGATTAGAAAGTATTGCAAATCAGAAGCTTGTTCTTCAGCAAGTTAAATTAATTTTTAAAAGCAAAAAAACTTTCTGCTGACAGATCTCAATTGCACAGCCTCAATCAGAGCCAGCTACAGGGAAAGTGATAACTATTAAAAAAATACCTCTCCGCAGGGAGGTTTCCAACACTTGACTTTACCAACACTGAGCTTCTGCAAGATGCGTGATTACTCTCCCTCTTCAGTGCAATAATTGCAGTCCAGGCTTTCCTCTTGCACTTTGTCCCCTTTTGCTTTGGTCACACCCACAATAAACATATTTATCCCAGAATTTTCCCTTACACAAATTATCACCCAGCAGTGGTATGGTTTGGTTGTTTGCTTCCGCTCCCCCCCCACCCCCGCCTTTTATCTGTTTTTTTCTCTGAAAACTCAGGAAGAAAAAAAGGGAAAGGAATAAAGTTATATGACTGTTCACAGTTCAGTGTCCTGCAAAATTAGAGAAACATCTGGAATTTTTTTTTTGCTTCACAATGATTTTTAACTGACTAAATGATCTCATTTGCAGTGCTGTGTAGGCTTATCAAAGATAGAGAGCTAGCAGTCGTTGTCTCCTCCTACCTGAAATACACCACAAATAGGATTCCAAGGCTTTCTCTAGCTCCTTAAATCCTCTGGATTTTTTTATTCCATTTTGGAACAGCATCCATTAAATAGCTATAAAACTAAATTAAGAGAAAGCAATAACATCTGATTAGAGCCAAGGGAAAAAAAAAAAAAATCAATCGCTCAGCATGAACAACTAAGTAATAGAAAAATATTCCAGACACTTCCAAAAGAGAAGTTTTAGCATAAAAATCTTATCTTGTGGAAAAAGACATGTTATCTAAGCTGGAATTTGGTTTGAACAACTGGGATTAATAAATCTGCATTCCTTACTTCCTTCTGTCCCTCTCACTGCCATGCATTTTTCATTCCTAGGGCTAAACTGCAGTGTGCTATAGTGGGGCAACAGTACTCAGTTTGCTTCTCCACACCCCACTTTGGCTGCAAGTCCCTGGTGAGCAAAGGATATGTTTCTTGTTGGTGCTTTGCAGGTACCCTGCCCTGCAGACCCCGCTGGGTGGGCTCCTCTCTGCTACCACCAGCAGTACACACCTGCGGTGGATCCAGCATCATAGCTGCAGTCTTACAGATTGAAGATTAGGACTGTCAAATGTAAATACAATTAAATTTTGACATTCCTTGGGAATTTCAGCCAAGAATACCACCTAGGATGAAGGATGGTAAGGGAAAAGGGCTATAAAAATTGGTTTTCTTAAGGAGGCTGTCTATGTTTAAAAGTGTGAGCCAAAAATTTGGAACTGCAATGTTGTTAAGCATTTGGGTATATAAGTATGACACAACTATTTTTGTTGTGATAATACTGAGGAATACTTTTATTTTGGGAGTAAAAAGAGGTTTGTGGGAGGAGCTGATATTTTTCTTACGCCACTGAGCCACGAGGCTGGAAAGCTGTGCATACAGATTCAAGTCTACTATTTTCACAATCTATCTTCATCTGCTCCACTGGACCTATTTTTCCCACTTTTCTAACATTCACATTTTTAGCAAGATCATCTTCTCTCTTCATTGGATTCCCTTACTCTTTTCTCAAGTTACCGTGGAATTAAAATAACACTTACTGGCTTGTCTGCTTGTGTTGGAAATCTATTTGATGGCCATTACAGGAGACATGTTTTCAGGGGCAATAAGGTGGGAACTTCTGCCTGGATGTATAGGGACAATAGATTTACTCTGTTATGGCATTTATTCTTACCAGATGGCACTAGAAAGGACGATGTTGTGTTTCTGCTGTGGAAAGGAACTTTCCTCCTAAGCAAATGTGATGGCTCTGTGAAAAGCCCCAATTTAGACCATGTGCAGAACACATTGCCACACCACCTGAAAACTGTTAGTGTTTGAGAGTACATTGTCGTATGAGACTTCAGGGAGCAGATGCAGCACACGTCTGGGATTGCCCTATGGAAACATGTATCGATTTCATGATAAACAGAGACCAGGAAAGGGTACCTGAAGGAAACCTGAAACTTCAGAAGGCGGCAAACAAATGAAAAGCAGAGATTGTTTTCTATTGGAAGTCCCAAAGAAAAGTGCCATATCTCAGTGAGCTTGTCTTGCTGGTGATAATAAAACTGTCTGAACAACAAAATGGTACATTTTGGTAGATTCAATTTACTGCATTGCTTTGGCTGGTAAATGAGGAAGCTTATTTGCATTTCAAAGCTGGCCTATATTTTGCTGATAGAGAGTAAATAATGCAAAATATACATATGTATTCATTGCTCAGAGGTAACAGAAGATCAGATCAAGGTATACCATTCTGCGACGACTTCAACTATGTTGTGTGGTTTCCCCCTGGTTTGTCAGAAGAAGTCCAATGAGGTGCGTGGTTACCTGCAGCTGGAGCAGATGGAGCTGCACGAGGTGGCAGCAGATTTGGACACCGGGTACCAATGCCTGCATTTAGGAAGATTCCCAATGGCCCAAAGCCCGTCTTAGGACTGTTCTCTTGACAATGGAAGAGATGAATGATTATTTATCCAGAACAATTCATCACTTGCATTCTGACAAAAATTAATGAATTTGATGACAAATTCATTAATTATGTTAAGTCCTAGATATTAAATGTAGACCTTGAGAATCCATGATTAAAAAGCTGTGAGATATCTTTATTTTTGTGGCCTAACAAAGATACATAGTTATTTATATTTCTCCTAGCTTCAGTTAGTTTGCCTCCTACTCAAAATGTAAAATTGATTTGCTGCTTTGGGAAATAAACAACAAAAAATGATGCTTATCTTAGTTTGGTTATATGGTCATGATAAAAATTAATTTGTCACCAGAAATTAGTATTCAATACATGTAACACTCAATATGAAAAAAAAAGACTGCTAAAACATTGACCAAAAATGTACATTTGGCAATTTTATTCTAGAAAGACAATTCACAGCACCAAGTTTACTAAAGTATTACTCACCCTCTCAATGGAGATGGATATGAGGTCAGGTATCAGAGGAGCTCGAGCAAATATTAGAGTGGAAATTTAACAAAATTTAGGTGTGAACTCAGCACACACTTTTTTTAATTTTTTTTTTTTTTTTCTTAACCTGTTTGTATCACCTCAGGAAGGGTTTTGGGCCGTTATGGTAATTCAGATCCAGGATCTGACACACATGGAAGAGACTCCTCCCCACTTCTGTTCTCCAGCCCTCAGAAGCAATTTGGCCTCCACAGCTCCCTCACTCAGTATATATATAACATGGAGAAGAGAAAACCAGACAACCCCTTGTGATAAAACAAGAGTAATGAATGCAAATAAAATAATTTCTCTGGAACATCAATGTACCCTGCTTTGACTTTTTTTCAAACTAAAACAATATTTAAACCTTGAACATTTTAAGATTTTAGGAACGAAAAGCGGTCATCATTTGGGGATGGAGGGAATGGAAAAGGGCAAATATCCAGAGATTAGTTAAAGTGTACACCAGTCATGCAGCCCTTAGGGGAAATTATTACAATAGATATCAATGATAGCTCACGCCAATTATACTTAAAATAGTATGTTAACACTGTATTCTGTATACACAGTGGGAACATCCTATGAGCTTAAATAACAAATACAATTTTGAAGCCAAGGAAATTTAAGATCTCTGTAGAAAGCCACAGTGATTCCAAAGGTAGTCTCAGCAGCCACTGTGGGATTCTGTTACTCTATCTGTAAGTGCCGCTACTTTTCTTTAAAGTCAGAGGAAGTTAGAAACAACAGACTCAGTGGGAAAAAAACCTCTAACTCATAGACTCCCTCTGTATTTTACCTTTCTTAAACTGAGAAATTAATTGTTCTTCCTTATGCTTACGGCTCTCACTCATCCATACTGCACCCACCTCTTCCATCCTACCCCACTGTCATTGTGAGCACTCAAACAGGGAGATACCAGGGGTTCATTTCACTGTAGGAGGGACCTTATTCATAAAGAAAGAAGTACATGAGGCTGTTGAAACAGTGCAACAGAAGTTAAGACACCTGTATCTGTCAGCTAGGAAGGCTGGAGGAGCTGGAAGCTTTTACACAAATGGGAATAGTTGAAAGGGTTGACGTATCTGAATAGATTTGCCTGCAGGAGCAACCATGAATAAATTGGCTGAACTCAAACATGTGCCAATCTGTGCGAGCCTAACAAGGCAGTTGTGGTTGATAGGCACCTCTTGCCACTAACCTGAGACCCTCTGGCTCAATTTCAGACTTTTGCAATTAATTCAGTGCTGGATTTTAAATGCTTTTATTTGAAGTAAAAGTATCAGAATCCGGCCCACTGTTGCCCTTCAACAGCAGCTTTCTGCTGCTCAACAACCTGAATTATATTTATTAACCTTTCATGATTACTAATTTTGCATGGCAACATAGCTGGTATTATAATTACTCTTTTAGGGTATTAAGAAAAGATCATCTAGAGCGTGGTCTCATCCCTAAATTTATCCATTTAAAAATTAATATGAGAGGACATTATATAATACATACTACTTAATACAAAACAAACAAGTTAATCCTTTCGCCTTGAACCTGAATTTCACACACGTATACAATCATAAGTATCTATTTTGGCATTTAAATCTTGTCACCCCTCTTGCAGCTCCATGAACCACACAGCAAAGGATTGCTAAGAGATGCAAAGACCCAGCATGAGGAACAGCGGATACTTGGTCTGTGAGCACTGTAAAGAACATACACACACACATACATACATATATATATATACATGCACACACAAAATACTGATGTGGAAAAAAAAAGGAAAGAAAAAGAAGGAAAAATATGGATTAGAACAAAGCCAGTGCTGGGACCCATCAGAACTTACTGCCTCTGCCTTGTGCCATCCCACAATCCTCCCTCTGCTCCTCCTGTCACGAGACTGGGAAAAAAACAGATATTTTTTAAATGGTGAAAAGCATTATAGTGAGAATGCAATTCAGAAATCTGTAAACTTGGAGCATACAGATTTTCTTATCACATGTCTCTCTATTCCCCACCACTTTCCTCTCAATACAGGAGACAGACACACATGCATGTACTTATACATACAAACACAATAAACACCACAGTTTTACAGATGTGATCTCTTGGCACTTTTTTTACTAAGAATTTCCAAATTAATTTTAACCCAAATTAAGAATTCTCTAAACCAGATTAGCACTGAAAAGCAAGAGCAAACGTAACCTGAAGATGTAATTTGAAAGGTAATTTGCCAAAGTAAGGGCCCCCATTGCACTGAGAGAGCAAAGTAAAGGGCTTCACTGTAAATGAGAAAGGATTAGGTCCACAGAAAAGTATTGCTATAGCAACAAAATAATTTATGGGAATATGTATAACAAAGCCAGAGCCACAGAAATGTGACAGGAAGAGGCTCACACACACTTTAATAACATCACGTTTGCCTTTGTAATAACTAACACATTGAAAGGAATAAGTGTGCTTTCATTTTATGATTTTGTTTTTAAACTCTCTTTATCAACACAATTTGGCAGCTCTCAGTCACTGAAAAAATATCACTCCCATCCTGGTCGACGAGAAAAGGCAGTGTCATTAACAGATACAATCCCATGTGAAAAGGCATCTTGCCTCTGATGGATAACTGGGGCTTGACGAAGTTTGTGTGGAGGATTCACAGACAGCCTATTAATACCCTGTGCAGAAACACGAGCAATAGCGCAGGGCGCGCAGCCATTCGTCACGGCCATCAGAAGCCCTCCCATTCTGGTAAGCAGTCGCTTCTAATATATGTTTTGCTAATTGGAAGTTACGACAGTGATCTGAAGTCCCAGCTGAACAGCGCTTCCAGCTCTACAATGGCACAGGAAAAGCTTTCTGCATCTTCTTTTGGAAGATCAGTTCAAAAGTTAGAAGAATTTATTATCATCACCATTTATCCTTTAAGGCTATAAAAATCTGCCAGTGAAACCCCCCCAAAAGGTTTAATGCATTACCAAAGTGCTAATTTTATTCTTCATTATTCCCCTAAACCTACATTTGAAACCGAAGCTCCTACTCTACAGAGAGTTGTTGTTTAATGTATTTCTGTATGTAGATCCTTGACAGAGACCATTTTTCTTGCCTCTCAGGTGGCTCGTATAGTGAGATTTATGTCCATTATGCATAAATTCCTTGCAATATTGCTCTAGCATAATCAGCAGAAAATCTGAGAAAGCACCCACAGCAGCCACAAAACACTGACAGAGACACTTGGACTCAGGCCACCTTCTTGAAGTCACAAGAATTCTGTTTCCATTGAAATCTGAAGCTTATTGTGGTCCTGATCAGTCAGAGGGACCACGAAGATCTCTGTACCCTGCTGAGCCCCAGTGTTGTCCTTGCCTGGCCTGGATACAAACATCACCACCAGGCAGGACAGCCCAGTTTAGATACTAACCCCCTTATTAGATTTGGCCTTGAATTTCTATAACTAAAAAGAAAAAAAATTAAAATAACTTTCCATCCCTAAAGCAATGTTAGCATTATTCTCCCGGGTTATATTTAATACTTCTTATTTACACATCCAAGAATCTGACGCTGCGAACCCCTGGCTCCTTCCTGCTTGGTGCTAGAGATACACACAGGCACAGGCTTTCCCTAACGTGCTGGCGCAGCCCTGCCTCTCGCTGCTCACAACTTGTCAGGGTTGGTTTCAAGGCACATTTGTCTGCCCGCGCCCTGCTGGCAGCACGCCATTGCTAACCCGATGAGCCTTCCCCCTGTACAGACCACCTGCCCACCGTTCTGTGTCATTACGTATTTTCATCTCCTTCGAATATGTTCTTTAGCTGGTATACAATTAATGCTAATATTTCTCTTCCAATAGTCAGGGCACAGTAAGGAGCCATGGGGGATCCCTGAGTTGAGACCTCGCAGCCAGGGCCAGTCCCACCACTCCAGAGAGGGGACTTCAGCCGAAATACCCGTATGCAGAAGAGTTAAAATGAAAGAAAAGAAAATTTAAGAGCTAAACTCACCCTCAGCTCTTCTCCCTGGCAGAAGAAAAACAAGTGGTAAGGTAAAACATCTGCATCTACGCCTTGCATCCCTGGCATGGATCTGCTGAAGGTGTCACCTGGGGTGGGGATGAGGACGGTTCTCCCAGTATCTGCATCACACCCCCTTACATCTGCAGGTCTTGTCTCTCCCGTGAGCGCCTGCCTAAACACAGCACTCCATGGCAGAGCCAGAGCATCTTGCGAGGCTCATGGTAAGGGAAGATTGCTTTTACAGCAATAACGCATATTCAGCAAAAAAAACAAATAAGGATTGACTTTCTGGTAATCGTGGAGTACTTTTTCCTTATTCCAGCACAAGTACAAGGCTCTTACAGTCAGTTGTCTATCCTTCCCATTAAGTTGCGAGAACTCGTATTGGAGCAAAGTCTTTCATTTTGCAGCACCGACACGTATATAATATTCTCTGTCCCCTAAATCAGCAAAATCCTTCAGCTTGATTTTGAGTATAGCTATATTCTCCAATTAGGGCTGATATAAACAAGCAAGTAGTAATTATTATTGTGTAGGGGTTGCATCTACCTGACATATCCTGGTTTCATAGCATCATAGTTACCCTGCAAGACCCAAAGGCTTGTAATCATTATATGAGCTGCATGCAAAGTCTTTGGTATGCAAGCTGGGTGTTGAGGAGCTATTCCTGATTTACACTGCAGTCAATGAAAAAATAATTGTACTCAAATTGTTTTGGGCTTTTTCAAAAATTTGTTAGATTATTTATCTGCAACACTGCCACTACATCTTTATAGATATCCTTAGTTTTGCTGACTGAACAACCATAATTTAAAAAAGATGAATTACTTTCAGGCAGTGGGAAATCACCTCAATGTAAATAATTGCTGTGGTAAACAGGATTCTTTGCTACTCCCTGGGGAGTGGCTGGTAAAGGCCCACAAAGCAATTGTCAAGAGAAATGAGAGGAAGTGCACCTCACTTTGGCCATCAAAAAATTAAACACCTACTGCCTAAATGATCGCATTAGACTGCAGCTAATGAACACACTCCTCCAGAAGATGACTCATGCCAACTCTCAGCTGACTGTTGAGGAAGCCTCAGTCTAAATTTTAGGTAACTAAAGTTGGTGAAATGAATCTCTTTGTCCCCTAATTAAAGCAAGGTCTTTGAGAACTTTACTCAACTTCTCACACAAAACCAGCAGAGTCATTCAAACTGCATGGGTTGCCTTTCAACTTCTGCAGTTCTCGCTGATGTCTGTAGAAAGACTGTCCTTTATATTTTGATTAAATTTATTGATTTATATTTATTTATTAGACCTCTTTTCTTCCCAGACTTTCAGATCAATATCAGGTCAATTGTGGCACAGAACAATTATCACGGCTGCCCGGCCACTAAACGGGAAAATTCCCACTGCTCTTGTTCCTGTAAAAACAGAGAATACAAGCTATCCAAAATGTCCACAAAAGCATCAAATTAAACTTCAAATTCAAAACTCTGCTTGATGAATTCTGTTTAAATACTGTATCATAACAATTAGATTCCTTCTGGTTTTCGATTTCAACAAAACATTGTAAGAAAAGCCTAATGTTCCACCCAATTTTCTTCTTCGTGCTCTGCCCTGAGAGACTATGTCCATGTCCCCATCCTCTCCCCTGTCCCTACGCTACAGTGACGCATCAGTGATCAGCAAAGCACCCAGCACTACCCTCTGGAAGAGCATCTTTCCCCTGTAGACAGCAGCATCCACCTCCAAAATGCCTAAGGATGCTGCAGACGAGGGTGATGGGTACCCACCATGGGCCTAGGGTGTAGAGTACAGCCAGCATTGCCCCTGCCCTACCCTGGGGATGCAGGAGCAGCGCCATGGGCATGGCACAGAGCAGAGATGAGACCACTTGGACCTTCACCTGTACAGCAAAAATGCATAGGCCTATAGTTAAGTCTCTTCATAGCCCAGATAGGAGGCAGGAATTTAATTTCTGCCAGAAAACTTTATTAACGTAAAACTTTTAACCTGTCTTTTCCACGGGTATACACGCTCTGTATTACATTACAGGCTCTAAAAGCTTAAACACCTTTTCTCTCTGACACAGACTAGCTGTCGAAAGGAGACTCTTGGTGTGTTTAAAGCCTCCTTTGCCAGGGGAAGGTGGGTTTCATCCTCCCTGTGAGCCCCTAGAGGGAGACATGACCCAGATTTTAGGAGGCGGCAGGCACGGGAGCCAGCAGCGGCTCCCCAGACCCCAGTTCCCAGGTGTGACCAAATGGGTGAACCACGGAGAGGGATGCTCCCGGTCACAGCCCTGCTGAGAGCCCTCCTCGTCGCCTTCAGGATGCAATGGATGTGTGGTACTTGATGGGCAGCCCTGCTTTACAAGCAGCCAGGAAGGATCTGGGGGAAGCCCATGGTGTAGAGCATCCCATAATGTCCTGTATCAAGCAGGGGAACGGGAAGGGAGGGAAGCCAAAAAGGGGGGTCCCCAGGCAATCTGGGTACGTGGCAGCTCCAGCTTCTCTCTCCAGGGAAACTATGGCTACAGTAGCATACAATGTGCCTTTTTTTTAACCAAGTGCACGATGGCCCCTTTATCTCCTTGTTCACGATGATAGTACTATCAAAATTTGAATAAAGAAAAATGATTTTAAAATATCACAAAAAGAATATGACTGGATTATCAGTGCATTTGCATGGACAATAAAGTATCACCCATTTATGAAGACAAACTACATGGAAGATTAGTCTGAACTGCCAATTTCTTAAAATGTTTCTCATTTCTTGGTTATGGCTATTTTTGCAAATTTCCCTTTCAGAAATCACATTTCTTTCAAATCAGATCATTGCCCTAGGGTTGTTGACCTTTATTTCGCCCATCTGGAAAACAAATGAAGCAGGAAGGATAACAATATGAGATACTAATCAGAAGTGCTGTTTGTTTTTTTGGAAGCTTGATTTCCAACTTATGTATTCCCCCCTAAAGGCACTGCCAGCAATACACTGGATAACCGCTCTGCAAGGAAAACCAGCAGCTTGGCCAAAAGCCTTATTGTGGCATCTTATCAGTGGAGGGAAAAAAAAAAAAGAAAAAAAAAAAGGAAAAGAAAAAGAAAACAAAAAAAAAATAGTAAAAACGACTGCAGATACAGCTGCAACAGAGTGGCTTGAGGGTCAGGTGAGGTACCTTGATATTGCTACTACAGACATGTCATTCCAGATTTGACCTAAGTTTGATGGGAGGTTAACTAGAGTGGCAGGCAAGGACAAAACAACCTATTATTGTTAATTTTGGTCAAAGAGATGTAACATAAGAATATTCGTACAAAGAGTTATGAAAATAAGCATGCATGGGGAGGGGTTCATTACAATGGCTGAGTCAGAGGGAAAAAGAAGAGCAGCCAAACACCAAACAAGGCAAGTCAGTTTCAGCTTGTTTTTCTCACTAAGCAATGCTGACTCCCAAGACGCAGGCCCAGATGAGCAGCGTGTTTTGTTAGACTTGAAGAGGAATTTGTTAATTTGGATGATCTGAGTCCCATCATTCTAACTGGTGAGTTTATGAGTACAATCACACTGGAAATAAATGTGATTTGGGGGAGTAACAGTAAGGCTTTGAATTTTTCATTATTAGAAATCTGTGAGTAGAAAAATCAATAGTTTTTAGGCAGCTTTGTTAAAAAGGGAATAATACATTTAGTGCTCATTAAATACTATGTTTTTCTCAATAATCTCTTTCTTTCTCTCACCACTACACCCAAGTATTAAAACACTGTGCAGGCTTTTGTGGAAAACCTTGCCAATCCCCCTGCCCCTGCAGCAGACCCTTGTGGTTGAGCAGGTGCTACCTGACTGTGGATGGAGAAAGGTGGGTAATCTAAAGAGATTAAGACTAAATCAAGGAACAGGATGTGGGGAGGTCAGCTTAGGTGCTGTAGAGCCACACCGCTTATTAACAGGGGCAGAGCCAAAGGGATCCACAGTGATTTGTAAGCAGCAATGGAGGTGTGCAGCAAGGTAAATTCACACAGTTCTTAGGCTGCAGCACCAAAGAGCAGAGCCATTATGTATGCAGCTCCTGTGCCTGCATACAACCTTGAATATCAGAATCTTCTTTGATGATAAATAGTATAAATGGTGGATAGGACACTGAACTACCAGGGGATCGTTAGCGTCCCCATGTACACACCACTGAAGATGAGCAGAAGGGCTATTGGTGCAGAGTCTTCTCTGAAGGACAGGCTGCTCGTATCCCATAATAGTAGATTCCATTTAAAAATAGAAAATGATAGTCAGAGGAATAATAAAACCTAGAAAATCATACCAAAACCCAGCAATACATCAAAGCCATTTTAATAGCTCTTAATACAGTCAGTGACATAGCTACTGTACTTGCAAGGCTGGATGATGGAACAGGCAAAGGTTTCTGGTTTTATATTCATTTCATCCTAAAAGTTTCTGTTGCTTCTTGCATGTAAATTATAGATAATGATTGTGCTGACAAGAGGTTGCATTTAGCTGACTCTGCTATGAGATAAAATTCGAAAAAATACCTGGTTGAAAGAACTTTTCTCATTTTTTCCCCTTGAAAAAAAAAAAAAAAGACAAGATGCAAGAAGTTAATTGCATAGGGCTGCTTATATCTCTTGGCTGGCTACTGTACCAGTGCCATAACTCAGTGCTTCTGGATACTAAGAGAGGAAACGTTATTTGATGTAGTAGGGGCAATCCCACGCTTATCAAATCATCTTGCTTGCCTGTAAAGCTAAGCTCCAATTTATGATGTTTTATGAAGCCACAGATTGAGCTAAGGCTATAAAAATTGGAACTTAATATTCAGGAGTAAAAAATGCATAGAGTACCACTGAAGTGACATTTTTTTAAAGGACTTGTATCCTCCTTGCATTAAATATAACCAGAGAGTGTGACAATAATGGCATGCTGTCCACTGGAGAAAACACAAGACAAACAGCACAGGTCTGTGCTTTCTCAAACATAGGTACTTGCTCCTGTGCATGTATTAAGACAGAATGATGGGTCGTATAACAGAACAATGGCTAATAAAGCACCGTGCATTGTATGGCCCTTAGCAAGTTTCTTTTCATTTTTAAACATTTTCCCTCTGAGAAAGCACAGAGAAGTCTCTCAAAGCACATCTGCCTGCCAGACAGATTGGTTGTTTTTTTTCTTCAAGTGACCAAACGCACAGAAAGAAACTGAAAATTTACATGCAGTTGTTTTTAAAGCAGTCCTTTCATTTACTCACCTTAAGAAAGGGATGAGATTCCTTTTTTATGTGCTTGAAAAATGAAAGTAAGAGAGATGAAAAATTCTCTAATCCATTCCTGCACTCTCCAGAACCACCACTGCATCCGACACACTTCCCCACCACTTTCCTTCACTGATCTTTCATTGTAGTCATTAGGAGAAGACACCCATCTACTTAAATTGTATCTTTAAGGTCCTGGTGGACCAAAGCACATAAATACCTGTTTAATGTTAGACATCTACTGAGCAAAACATTTAAGCATTTACCTAGCTTTCAAAGGTGTTCATTCATATGACTTAATGGCTGTTTAAATTATTGCTGTGGAGAGATGAGATTATTTACATGCCTAATTTTAAGTGCACAACTGATATAATCTTCTAAATCAAGGTTGAAAATTCTTAGGAAAAATTAATGAAGATGGCAATTATACAAGAATTGTTTAAAATATCACTTGATTTTTACTTTGAGATTTTGGGATCTAATTAAGAAGCAGGACTGATGTGTTCAAATCTGTCCTGCTGGCTACCCAAGGGATTTGAGTGCTAACTTGTTTAAACTCGTTTGAACAGTCCAGCCTTGATCATTAAAGGGATGTGCTAATGGCAGATGTGGGCACCATGCCGTCTTAATGAATCAAATGACTTAAAGCAGTGCAACACCTGAAGTCACTTTTAATATGATTTAAAGGTATAAAAATGTTCAGTCTTTTAAAATGTCTTAAGGATATGCACAGATAGCCTCTTTAGGAGCAGCCTGTGCCAGGAAGAAGTTACTCCCCCAGCTGCTCATTAAAACCTGCTTGCTGGAGGTTTTGAACTGATCTGTTGGCAAAGCAGTTCAAATGAGCACTTTAATACTCTTCAGGCAAAAAAAAAATAAAAAAAAAAAAATAAAAAAAAAAAATCACTTGGGATAGCTGAGACTGGTAATTCAAACAGTTTAAACCAACCTGGTTGAGAGGAGGAATTAGGAACACGAGCCCACACTAGTTGACCAGCAGGCTGTTGGAGGAGGCAAGCGCCTGAACCTGAATGGGTATCGCCTCCACTAGCACACACACCATGTTCCCATTCCTATTTCACAAGTCAATCATTTGCATACTTAAACTAAAAGTATTTACTGCAACATAGTCCCAGAAGCACTTAATATGTTTTTTCAATAATTTTTCCTCATTAAATTATTACGACAGAAATTGCACAAGATCCAGAGGGCATGGCACAGGGCTCAGAAGACAGAATCCGTGAGATGCAGCATCACTGCCCCATGACTCATTATGTGAGCCCAGCAAAAATGAAGCGATTCCTTGAACCGTCACTATGAATCTGCGAACCACATTACCAGGTAAAACTCTCAGGTACAAACCCTGCCCAGGGTTGCTGTTCCCTGGATGAAGTCCTGGCTCTGCTGTGCAAGTTCATTTGCACCAGACTGAAACCGCACTTGCAGATGCAGAATCTGTGCATGCAAAAAAGGCATTTAGGGCCAGAGGGTTTTTTCTTGTTATCAAGCACAGCGTAACTGAACAGGTGTTACAACTACCTTTCCAGTAATATTTTTGCTTCCTACATCTTAAAAATTGTGATACAGCTGCATAGTCAGCGTTTATAATATATGATTTCATTCACACTCTTTCCATGTGCTTCCCTCGATCTGACAGGGCTGGTAAAAAAAAAAAAAAAAAGAAGAAGAAAATCTAATCCACGCTGAAGCAGAAAAACAGCACACTGAAACACCATCTAAAACGGGAGGTTTGAACTCATTGAAACTCTATTATATGCTTGAGTAACTCCTGGAACAAGAGAAAGCTATGCATGATTATGTAGGCAAGCAGAAATATGCAAGGCAGATGTTGTCCTTACTGCCACTCATTGAGGTCTCATCACTAGCCTGAATACCAGTCTCTCTATGATTGTCCATTTCAGGGGGTCACACCAGCATAAGACACTAATGACACATCTTTAAGTCAGGTACTACTGCTTATTAGTTGTTCAATTTGACTAAACGTAAACTTGGTACAAAGGCGGAAACATCAATGATAAAGTGTTCCTGCAGAAAGAGAAACTAAAGTTCTAAGGCTATCTCAGAGAAAATGGGCAGTTGCTATTAGCCTGATCTACAGTCAAAGGACATCTTATCTCATTTCCATTGGACATACTTTGCCCTAGGACTCCAGAAGCCTAATCATATAATAGACACTTTCCTTCCATTTCATCGTTTCATTTCTTAGAGGGTTTGTTCCTCTTCAGTCTCTTCCTATAGTGAGAGAAGCCTCTAAAGACAACTTCTAATAACAAATCCCCACCATTCCTCTCTTCTTTTGAGTAGATTTTCAGCTTGTGTAAACTAGCACAATATTACTAGATATCTGTGGAAAAACACCACTTGATAACAGCTTTGAGTCTCAGCCTAGATAAGAAAATTCAATAAAGGGTAGTAAATATGTATCCATTTGACACATTTGGAACAAGAGTCCATTATGCATCTTCAACGGATGTTAATTCAGCAAGCAGTAACACTTCATCATAAGACTGAAATCTCACATTAACCATCAGATGAAATAAATATTTAAAAAACAAAAAAACCCCAAACAACAAAAACCTTGGAAAATGAATGTAAAATATTGAAAAGGCTTAAAAGTCCTAAGTGATGGGACTAGGAGAGACATTTAAGCCCACAGTTGTGCACTAATTCCATCGAAAGGGGTAGACCTCTGAAGTAGCTCCTCCGTTTTCCTGCTTCTCCCCACTGTACAAAACCAGGAGAGGTATCAGCTCTGGGCTGGTTACGGCTGTGATCCAGACACGGTGAACTGGTACCCGAGTGCTATGATAGGAGAAGACCACCTGGCCAAGCACTGGTGTCTGCATGCACCACCACTGGTCCACAGTGGCCATAGCTGAGCGGAAGGAACCACTGCAGTTGTGCTGTTACTGCCCATCTTTCTCTGGTTTCTCTCAAATTCTGTTCCCACCCTTTTTTGGCAATTACGAGTTCCTTTGTTTGCTGCTAAAGCAGATAGAAAAGGCAATAGTGAAATGCAACAAAAATGGTAGAGCTAGAACAAAGAGACAGAGAAGGCAAAGGCTTGAGTAATGAGTGGAAGAGATTTGGGGTTAAAATACGGTCTTTTGCATCTGCTGTTTTCAAAAGAGCCTTCTAATTTACACTTTGCAATTTTCTAGCAAGCACACAGGATTGTCAGACTTGATAATTTTATCAGGAAGTTGTGATGGTTAGTATTTTTCTTGAAGTCTCAGCTCTCTTGAGACAACGGATTTATGTTATCTATATGATCTCCATTAATCTCAGCTCTGTTGCTTTAGGGGAAAAAAAAAAAAAGGCCATCAGATTTTCAGAGAGAAGTTTTAAAATATGAACCTTTAAGAACATGGAAAAAGAGAAAGCAAGTAACTGGATTTTTCCTTTTAAACCAAAGTCCTAATCTGGGGGACACCTGACTAATCATTTCTAAGCCCTTGATGATGGGGCTTTCTTACATGCTGTCAGCAGATCTAACTTTGAAAAGGCAAACAGGTAAAGGTGAATGCCATCAGTAGCATTAAGGCTTCGAAAATCCTCTAACCAGGACATCCCAAAACAAATTTTCATGGATATAGTGGGAGAGGTTGCAACCCTTTTGTGTCATTCATTAAACATGTAGTTCACACATTTGCACATTCAAGTCACACAGACACCTGCTTCATCTCTCCATCTTGGATATGGAAGCACAAACTGCACAAGCACATACACTCAGCAGAGTTTGCACAAACTCTGTAAGGAAAAAAGTTTTCAAACTCTATGTTGTCTCCCATTACCTTGTAAAAATCATGACCAATGGTCACACCAGCACTGTCACTGATGGAGCCACTGTCATGGAGGCAGAACTCCACTCTGGGTGCTCTCATTCAACAGAAAGAGCCATATGAAAACTGTGCTCATGGTGGAATGCCTGTGCCACCTTTCTGTGGTTGCAGCACTAAGAAAAAATCCCAGTATCTGTAATTAGCAGAGAGCAACGCTGTGCCCTTGGGCAGTTCAGACAGAGCTCACATCATTCTTCTCTTAGGTAGGAACCTCCAATCAGGGAGGAAGTCCTGGCGTGTTTTCATTTTTAGTCTCTCTTGTATCTTTTATTTCATAGAATCATAGAATGGTTTGAGTTGGAAGGAATGAAGTGCAACTGCTCATCAGCACGGTGTACATAAATATACGTATCGCCTAGTTATGTAAACGCCTGCCTGCAACCATTCAATAAACCAGAAAACACTACCTTCATTCAGGTAGTCCATCATTTTAGAAACCCAAAGAGTTTATAGAAATGATTGTCAAAGACCCCGTCATTTTGCAGTTAGTATAATTAATAAGGTGTGCACAAAATCTAAGAGTGTTTTAACACATGTTTTCAGCTGAATTGCATTATTGTTATGTTATAATAAAAGAGAGCCACATGTTAACAGAACACCAGGGATCCAATCTGATGTAACTGTTAAACATCAATAGGAAAACCAGAGGGGAAATATCAAGTTTCCTTTAAAATCATTTTGGTTTACAAGAGCTGTGACTTTTATTTAGTAGATTTTGTGAAAGAGCTTCTGTTTATAAAAATTATTGGGTAGTGTTGGCTGTCACAAAACATAAACAGGCAATTAGTGCAACAAGTAGAATGATACAATGAACTCCTATCTGGAGCCAAGCAAGGCCCTGATTTGATAAATAGTTAGGCATGTGTTGAAGCTCACAAGATCATCCTGGCTGAGAAGCAGCTGTGTGGAAAGGGACCTGGCAGTGCTGGGGGCTGGGCCATCTTGTCTAGACCATGCTTTTACCAAGAAAGATTGGACCAGATCATCCTTGAGGTCCCTTGCAACTTGGTGTTCTATGAGTCTAGCAATCTACTTGCACTTCTTGCACATTAAAGCATAAGCAGTTTGTAAAACCGCAGAAATTTCTTGCGGGGATTGCAGGGATGGTCAGTGATGTATCACCACTCAAAAGCTCTTTCAGAAAGCCCTCTGGAAATGTGAAAGAGTCCTGCACACAGTTTGGATTAACTTTAATGGATATAGCCTATTTGGCAGCCTCAGAAAGACTGTTTACCTCTGCACCTCCCTACTCTCCACCTGAATTCTACACTGCTTTTTCCTACTGAGTCTTGTTGTGGAAGTAGCTGGCTCTGCCATGACATAATAATGAGTTTCAGCCTTTGTAGTGAATGTGGGCTTATGGTCTGCAGAAATATATGAAGGACAAAACAGCCCTCACAAGAGAAATGCGATTAACTGCACAATGTCACCCAGTTATCTTAATTTCTTCCACTCTATAAAAATCAATGGACCTAATTTCTTGCATGAAAACCTGATCATTGATGTGTTCTGAAACTGTTCTCATTATCTTTTCTCCAGACCTGCACGTCATCTCCTCCATGTGTTCAGTCCTTGAAGTTACTCTGATGGACCTAAAGGCAGCAAAAAACCCTGCAAAAATTAGCTCCCTCTGTGATGCTCTAACATGTGCGGGGAATTATTTTGAGAATGACTGGGCAGGACCAATAGACGTGGCACTCTGGACATCTGCCCCAGTATTGCTTCCAAAGGACTATTCTCCTGAGATTGTTCACAAGAAGAGTGGTTGTGTTGGGAGGCACATATGAGGGATGCTGAAACAGAGATTTGTGGATGGATAACTCTGAAACTGAGCTGTTCCTAAGAAGTTGTCACAGCACGTGAAAATTCTGGAGAAAACTTCTCATGTTTTGGTGAAAAAGTGGGCAAAATTCATCAATAGGAAACACATGTTATCAAGAAGGATGTCCTCTTTTCCTCCCTCTCTAAATAATACATACAACTAAATATTCTCCTAACAAAAGTCCACCAAAGCCAGGACAGGACAGTTATTCCTGCTGGCACTGTGTGTGTTCCAAAACAGGTCTTAGTTTTTGAGTTGAAGGGAAACACTGACACCTAGATACAACAATAACAACAACAATAATAATGGCAGACTACCTGCTTAAGTGACTTGTTACTAACTTGAAGCACAGAAGAACCGTCTTCTCAAGCCTATTTGATCAGCCAGCCATACCTCCTAGAGAGGTAAATCCAAGAGCAGGACTCTGCATGACCTTCATTAGCCAGGAAGCAGAAGGTGGGTTGACTTTTGCTACCATGCTCCTTCCCATCCCTCTGTGTTTTGTACATAGTAGAATTTGACCTAACACGTTCATCCTGATTCTAATTGGAGCCTTTATGTTAAACGCAAAAGTACTTATAACCTACACTTAAAAAGGATGCGAGTCAGGCAATGAGGCACAACACTTAAACTCTGCTCATCTATAATATATATTCCTATGTACAGAAAGCATGGACAGTGTCAAACGAAACACACAATTAGTCCTCCTCTAACAGTGAGCAGTTCGAACTGTAACATCATGCCAACCGTGATTAAGAGTGATACAGCACATCATCATTGTCAACACTATTCAACCAATGTAAACCTTAGTTAGAAATGTACTTGTCAGAGAAAAATGCGCCTTTGATTTCTATTACACTTTCCTCAGTAATTGCTGTCATCAGTGGCAGGTTATTATTACAGTTGAATAGAGTTTCAGTAATTACTTTTGCACAGATTCTAACAGCTTTTAGATTGAATGATATTCTGACAGTTTGAATACTCTTGACAACAATTACCTTTTTCCTGGTTAACACTGATTCAGGAAAATTAAAAATTAAATCTGTTCAGAGGAAACACTTATGTATGGCACTAGTAAGTGGGTTGATACAAAAATGTGTAAATTACAGAATGACTTAGAATAAAAAGTTCTTTTGCTCTTCCTCTTACGCTTTTAAAAAAATCAGCACTTAGGGTACATGCAGTACATGCTGGTTAGATTACCAGTAAATGATGTGAAATAATTTAAAGCACTTCTAAATCCACTTCCTACTGATCAGTTCGAAATGGAGAAAACACTATTATGGAGGAAGGCTTGTTGGTCCCACCCTAATTTTTGTCTTTGGTAGCAGTCAGAAAATGGCTTTTGGCTTTCAAACCATTATTCTTAATCTTACATCACCAGATAATTTAAAAAAAAAAAAAAAGATAAAAAAACAAAACAAAACACCACCAACAACACAAAAGCAAACTGTCTTACAGTGGTAGCATAGAGAAAACTAGCATGTTTATTATTTTTTAAAGAATGTACTTAGTATTGCAAGGGTCATAACTCAAATGACTTGATTTAAAAAAAAAAAAGGTCTCATGCATAGAGCTCTCCAATTTAATTTCCCTCTTTGACAGGATAACTGGCCTTGTGGATAAAGGAGACACAGTCAGTGTAATACATCTTGTTATTAGTAAGCTTTTTGATACTGTTTCACATGACGTTCTTGTAATAAAACTAAGAAAATATAGTCTAGGACTAGATAAAATTACCATAAGGTGGAGGGAACAATTGGCTGAAAAAACGCTCTCAAAGAGTAGTTATCAATGGTTCACTGTCAAACCGGCAGGAAATTTCAGGTGAGATTCCTCAGGGATCTGTCCTTACCCCAGCTGTGTTCAATATTTTCATAATGACTCACTTAAAGGGAAAAGAGATTACATTTATGAAATTTGCAATGTTGAGGAGCTGGGATGGTGGGAACCCTTGGGAGGTCTGGATCAAAATCCAAGAAGATATTAACAGTTTGGAGCAATGGTCTGAAATTAAGATGAAATTCAATAAAGCCAGATGTAAAGCATTACACTTACAGAGGAGAAATCAAATGCAAATGGGAAATTTCCAGTATGGGAGCTGTATTACAGAAAAGAGTTTCAAAGTTACAGTGGCCTATGAGCTCGGTATCAAACAAAGGCATGAAACTGTTCCAGAAAAGGGAATTTCAGGGATTTGTTAACAAGAGCATTTTACATGAGACCACTGTGCTAATTATCCTACCCTCAGCTAACACGCTGTGTCCCATCCTGAGTTCATATTATTTAAAAAGGTGCAAAGAAGCTGGAAAGAATGAAACAAAGTCCAACTGAGAACAACCCAAATAATCAGGGCAGAAGTATGACTCATGGGTATAAGACAATGCTCTTTAGTTTAATAAAGAAAAAATTAGGGAAACATATAATTAACAGTCCTCCAGTTGGTGAAAGGCTACTATTCCAAGCATGCTGATTAACTGCCTTCTATGTCCTCCAAAAGGAAAGTCAGAAAGAGACCTTTTTTTTCTTTTGGCAAAGGAGTTTAGCACATTTGTTTTGAGTCTGAAGACAATTCCCATGACACAAAAGCATACAGGAGACTTGCATAAACTTCTTTCCCTCTGCAGAAAGGAGGACAGCATCAGGACAGCCCCAGCGCTGGGAACCACTGTAGCTTTGCTTGCTCCAGGTCAGTGGGAGCAGTGATACATTTACAGATGGGAACTACCGAAGGAGAATTACTAGTGATAAAGACCAAAAAAGACCACAGTCCCCATGGAGCAAGAGATGACCATTAAACCAAACTCATCTAGCGAACATGATGGTTAAAACACATGTTAAAAAACCCCTAGAAATATTGTCAACACACATTTAGAAAGGGTGGGCTGGAGCACACAGAGCAAAGAGACTTTATCTGAAACTCATGAGATCTTTTAAGATTTTCCTTTGAGGTTTTATCTCTCTTTGACTTTGTGAAATTTTCAAACTCAAATCACATTTTCAGTATTTCTTCTGCTTCCATATTAAAAAGTACCAAGATTCTGTAATATCATTTTTAGTGATCAACTTTTAGGAAAAAAAATAAAAATTTGCAAGCCTTACATTTGTAACATAAAAGGCCGTGACACTAGAGAACATTTATTATTTGGCACCTTAGTTTCATTGGTTTGACTAAAAAAGATACAAGTAACATATTACTGAGGAGAGTCATAATAATAAAACCCACACTTTAACCTCTTCTTGCCTCAGACCAGGCAGCAATCTTTCACAACCAGCAAGGGAAAGCAGCTTTCAGGTAGCATTGGGTAGGGACTCATTGGTTTCTAGTCACTGGTTTTATTCTCACTGAAATGGGGCAAAATGGCAAGGAGCAAGAGAAACCTCAGCTCTTCCTCCACAGCGGTCCCAGCTGACGTGCTTGGGATGTAACACCAGTCAAGGCAGAGGAGAGAGATGCTGTTCTACGTATGGAATCTGTTGCAAAGCTGCGATTGAGCCTTTAGGTTGTGATGCTACTACCTAACTCTGATCTACATGTGTATTAAAATATCATCATCCTTTTTTAGCCTCATTAGAATTATAGATTTAGTTTATTGTTATACTTTCCATAGAGCCTTCCCTTTTTATTAGCATTGTACCATCTATACAAAGGCAAAATTTAGTCCTTTCAGGGAGCTGAAAGGAAACAATCTTTTACATGACAAATCCAACATTATCATATGTAAACCTCATTTACTAGGTAATGTCTTCCTGTTTCCAGTTCATTAATTGAATGAAACCTATTTTCACATTGTGGTAGACAGCAGTATTCTCCAAGTAACATAAATGGTGCCTTTAGAGAACAGGGAAAGAAAAAAAAAAAAAGTAATGCCAGAAAATATTTAACATAACCATTGGTTGAAAAATATATGGATTTCTGAAAAAAAAATAATTCACTACACTTCTGAAAAATAAAATAAATGGTGTCTGGAGTCTGAAGCTAATATAAAATTTGTTTTATAAGACTGACAACTGCAAAGTAACTCTTTAACCTTTCATAAAGTGAGCAATCTGTCTTGAGTAACTGTTAACGCATTGCTCTCACAGGCCAGAGAAGTGGGCTATGGCTCGAAGCAGAGCCCATCCCAATACGTGGGAGGACCACATTATTGCTGAAAATGTCCCCAAAATGACAAAACCACTGAATCTGACAAAACATAACTGTGAATTGCTGAGAGTAGAGATAGTTTATATAGTCCATTATTTAGTGATGAAGTACTGATATCTTGTGTATCATCTTAAAGCTTTCACTACAGCACTCTTTCTTTCAGATGAATATATTTCTACCTCACAAAGTCATACCAGGGAGTCCATCCCAATACACTTCTTGTACGTTCCAAGAAAATTCTATGTTTCTGTGAAAATACCCCAACCATTAAGTGTCCATATATACAGAAAATTGGCTTGAAAATGGCTTCTCCCCAGGGTGAGGGTAAGCCACAAGTCCACTTCTGCATTAGAGAACACAAGTCATCCTTTAGAATTGGTATGACAAAAGCGTCTAAACAATATTAATAAAGACCAGACCACCTAGCTAGTAAAAAATATTTTATAAATTTCTGTAAAGATAATTTCTTCTACTCACCTGTCTTGCTTCAGAAAAACCATGAAGCTACACTTGGTTTAAAATCTTTGTTTAAAATCTGCCTCTGCTTACGGTGCAATCATCTGTTATTTCCATATCAAGACATTTTTCCCCCTGACCAGCTGGTTTACCCAACACAAAACTGTGCTGCACATTTGGATAGAAACTTGCCTGTTAAAGCACTGCTCTTTAATCTTCATTATGTATTAAAATGATGCTTGAAATGCCTAATTCTGCTACTATAAACACATGTAGAGATACAGAACCAGGCAGAGTTAAAAATACAACTTAAATTTATAATACACAACACTTTAGGAGATTCAAGACTAATGTTTGTAATGGAAAGACACTGTCAATTATTTTGTTGTTTTTTTCTCACAAGAAAATCTATAGCCCTGAAAGAACAATAGCAACAAAGCTCCTCACAGTCCCAGGCATGTTTCTTTAGAAAAAATAATTATTGTTTTTAAAACTCTGTTTAGGTCCAAGAAAAGAAAAAAAAAGATTAAAAAACCCTGGCTCACTAAAACCAACTCTTGTTCTTTATTTGCATTAATATGGTGTGAAAATTAAGAAAACACTGATGACATTTGCCTATGGCGCCAAATAAGGCAGCATGACCAGCACACAGCAGATCACGCTATCTCAGGCAAACCAGAGTAACAGAAAAGGAATGAAATGACAAAGAAGAAACTTTAAGGTCTCACCCTCAGCCTGCAGGAGAAGCTTCTGCGCTGGATACTGGTGTCTCAGCAGCCCCAAGCGGTGTGTGGACACCATCAGGGTTTTAGACTCTGGTATCACAGCTTCATCTGCATAATGCAAACAAGCCAAACAAAACTGATATTAAAATGAGAAAAAATGGCAATTTAAAATTGCCTATTACATGCCTTTTCTTTCTGACCTCAATCCAAAGCCTTTTTAAGCCAAACAAAAGACGAGCTCACAATTAGTGAATATGACCAGTTAATGGGTCTGTTCTGAAAGAGCTTTTAAATAAAACAATAAGCAAGCCTGGGAAAAAGCAACTTACTAGACTATCTGAGGCCAATTTCTTTTAAGCACAGGTCGTGTTATTTTAAAATCAATTCCTTTTAACAATTGCTTCATCAGGACTATGTCATTCCGTAGGGAACGGACCCAAAACCTCTTACTGCCAAATAACTTAATCTTGGCGCATCTGAACTATATTTTCTTCAAATAAAACCAATTCATAAGATGGGTGGACTTGGTTTTTTTCTTAACAAAAATGTTCCCTGACAACTTCAAAAAGAAAATTACATATAAGAAAAAAATAAAGTTCAGTTACAAAGCTTTTTAAGAAATCCACAGAGCTATAACAGCATAGAATGCCTTGCTAAGAAAAATAAAACTCCAATTAACTAGAAGAAAAGAAGCAACTCCAAAATGGTTGTGACTAGCCAGGATGCCATGTGCTGGCAATTGTTAGAGCAGGCAAGATGAGAAACTGTAAAATATTTTTTAAAAAATAATTCCTTTTCCCCTTCTTGGTATCTTAGAGCCTCACTAGAATTCAAGACACAGTTGCAATCCAATACCATAATAAGTATTTTTAGCATCTGATACTGTAATAAGGATTTTTAATCCTGTTGAGCTGCCAAACAAAATTCCAAGATGAAGGACGTGAATGGCAGGAACATCTCTATTAGCATATCACCAGATAACATTGAGCATCCACAGCCTTACTACCTTTCCCAACACCCAGGTTAGGGCCAGTACATCCCAGTGGCCCCAAGCTCACACCTGCAGTGTTCAGCATAACTCCCCAAGTCCCTCTCCTCTTCCCCCCCATCAGCAGGTATTTTCCTCTCCCCATTCCCACAGCTGAAATTAGGACTCTCCCAGGTGTTTATCATGAGATTGAATAAACAAGTTGCATTTGTAACCTTTTAGCATGGATTGGAAAAAAGCAGCAAGAATTATAATAACCATTAGTTACCCTCCAGGATTCCTTAGTTATAAAATCATCACTTTACCCATAGCATAGTTTAAGTGAATGTACTAAGTGTGCTGATCATTTTGTTTTATATCTAGTGTGCCAGAAGAGTCTGACTAACAGCTTTCCATCCCTATTCAAGCATCTTTGTTACGAGTAAGTCTTTGCTCTTTTAGATCCTGATCCAAAGCCTTTCAAAATAATTGAAAAGTCTCCTATTGATGGGAAGGGGTGTCTGCCCTTGCTAATTGTTCCTTTCACATTAGAGTGAAAACAAATTCTTCAGCTTTCATTTTAAATCCATAAAGTTCAATCCCTTGATATATTGGACCCTTATTTTAAGTATGCTGATGAGAAGAGGAGGGGAAGGGGAGGACAAAGCCTTGGACGGAGGGCTGTGCAGCATAGGCTGCAAGTATGTATGCTATACAGACCACGCTGTAAGGCTTGATATATTGCATGGCTTGGATTTTACTATCCAGAAACCCTCCAAATGTTGCAGGGTTCAGAAGTTCACAGTTTGTGCTACATATAACAAACTCATTGCTTGCCAGCATACCTGACCTCAGAAAGCCACTCTGATGTTCCCCAACAGCTGCTTCCTGTGAGCACCTTGTTTCTCCCCAGGAAATTCCTTTTTCAGTTTGCCATTCTCTCAAGATGGAGGTGCTCTCTCTATTCAAGGCAGAGGCATGTACAGATTAAAGCAGGAGGTCTAGAGAGAATGCAAGCTTTGGTTTGGGTAATCCTAGTGCTAAAAAAGGTTTTGAAAAATCACAACATGCTTATTCAAGACAAAGAGGTGTGGCTGGTGAACAGAAACAGTGAATTCTGATGGAAATTAAAAGTTAAGCAGATATGTTACAGTGGTAATGGAATTTACAAATACCTTAAAAAAAACAGAATCCAGAATGTAATTTCTTAGAAAGCTGTTTTAGCTGGCTACACCTCAGTTTTGCAGCATCATCTCCCAGGAGATGATGAGAGACCTGAGAATGTCTCCCCATGATGGGGATAACTAAAGACTGCCTCTAAAACAACGAATTCTTTTGCCCTGGGAAGGAGCTTAACTAGCTAGAACTCACAGATATTTCCATCTACAGGTTAAAAAAGCCTATATAAACACAATGATACAAATAAATACAGATTGGGGGGCAGGTAAGTAGCACTAGCACATGGTTGATGTTGTGGGAAGCCAGGAGAGAGCATGGTCAGCTGGAGGATTTCCCGTGCTCTGCATTTGAGGACAGCAGACTGCTCTGGACAAACGATCCATCCCACAACGACATAAATACTGCTATTTTGGCAGAAGAACTCATAAAGAGAGAAATATATAAAATGGAGTAGTAACCTGGAAACATATCTTAAAAAAATGCCTTCTTACAATGATATAATTTTTCTTCCCTCCACAACGAGGGATTTCACCCCGGAGCTGTTTCTAAAAGATGGTAAAACATAACAGATGAATGTTGCCTTGCATAAGGAACACACACATGCATTTAAATCACTTATATTTTACTTTTTTATGATGCAATTGTGAATTGTGTTATTTTGCATTTGTAATTAGAGGTTGAAACAGATGGTAAAGGCTTGGTTTAAAGTGATGTACTGGAGTACACAGCTCTGTGTATCGGGTCTCCTGCTCCACTGAGCGCTGAGGATGGAAACACTACCAGGAGGTGATCAAATAGCAAAGTGTTCGCTGCACATCAAAGAATGCTGAAAAGTACCAGAACAGTTTCTAGAAGGTCAATAAGCATTTATGAAAACCTAATATTTCTTTTCCAAAAAAACACTCTTACAGTGTTCTCACTAGCATGCTCTAATTTTGGCAGTTGGGGTATTCACGTTTCAAGAGATCTAACACTGTATAATTATTACAGCGGGAAGAGAAAAAAATAAATAATGTTTATAAAAAGGCATAAGTGGGCTTAAAATCATATTACTTGCTGTCCTGGAGGCTGAGGACTTAGAGATGAAGCTGATACAGAGACTGAAGTACATAGAGGTCTCACACCAGCTTGTCCTTTCACTGAAGTCAATGAAATTGCACCAGACACAAACCTAGACCAGGGCTGCTGTTTCCCTTCAGGGCTTGTTACAAAAGGAATAAAAAGCTATTATTTTCTGAAGGCTGTTCTTTATAAAACTATTTGGTGATTTCAGTTCATTTTAGCATACCAATGTCCCTGTCACAGAGGTTCAGCTAAAGATTGTTTGATGGAGTATAATGACCTTTCCAAAAGTCTGATGAGATATCTTACGAAATTCTGCTGCAGAAATATATTACACCTGTTCCAAAGCCATGTAAAGTCACTGAAACTACTCAAATTTACTTTTTTGGCTTTTTTACTAGGTTCTTAAATTTCTACTTTGTGTTACTATAGGTCAAGAGAAGCATGCTCAGGATAGTGTGAAGCCCATCCCAGTAGTGTTGTTAAGGCAAAAAAAAAAATAAAAAAAAAAAATCCAAAACTGAACCACAAAAATAAGGGGTAAGACATCTCAGCAGCACATGGGGAAGCAGCTAAGATTTTATATGTGCATCAGATTTTGCTCTGAATAGCTTAGTTTGATACTGTTCAGTTAAATCTAGCCAACATCAAGCAGGGAATCAACAGCAATGCAAACATAGCATCTCTACTAATATTTGCAAACTTACGAAATGACAGGCTCAGGTCAGACAGCTCACAGCACCATACCATTATTCCTTGATAGCTGAAGCCGCATAACTGCAAATCTTGTCAATAATTTGTTTTCCACATAGAACTCATAGAGCTAGAAATACTTCAAACATCAAGAAATACGAATTCATGTCACTGCCATGAGACTGAAAATGTAACCTGTCCTCTGAGAAACCAGAAAATACTCTTCTGTGAATGTCGAGAGCTGAACATCAAAGCTGATAGCAACACTAGTATTTTCTAGCCTGTGGGCAACCACATTACAATCTGGTGGATCAACACTTTTTAAACATGGTGAGCTACATCCATATTTATTACATTAAGAAACATAAAAACAATAAAAAATTTCCAATTTTTGTGCTGTAATTTTGGGTCACCAGATCTGTGCAAGGTGAGCAATGTCTGAAACCTGCTCTGATGCAGCAGACCAAGTCGTTTACTCTTGCTTCTTGTTCATGTACTGCAAGACTGATCTTCCCTGACTGCTGCTCCTCCAAGAGCTCAAAAATTTTTTGGGTAACTGAGATCAAGCCTGCAATTCTTTGGGCTTCCTGGAAATTCTGCTGCTAGACTGGTTTTTCTAAGCTATCATATGACTTAGTTTGCACTACAAACCATTCATGATTCTTAGGTGGTTGATGCCATCATTACCAGCATCACTGTATAGTTTGGACAGCTGTGGGAGCAAAAAAAGAAAAGGTACAAGACTCTGGGAGTATCCTTGAAGCCTTTGAGTTTAATGTAATTGTACAACTTTTCCAACTTTGCCCTACCATCTGACGAGTATTTAAAGGAGACATTATTTTTCTCTCATTTAAAATACTTATATACCTTATTTTAAACCTTTTGGAAGCAAGTTTGTTGTAGACAAAGCTAAATCACTCACAGATGACACAGTCTGTAAGCAACCTCACAAACTGTAGGAACTTCATAACTTGAAAAGTATAAACTCTTAAACTACAAAGTGGTCATCTTGGTACTATTTTTGGTGACAAGGATGGCATGTGTATCTCACCAGAATCCTAATAACAGGACTGTGAGCCAGCAATCCTTCCAACACCAATCAGGAAGATCCCTCCAGAACTACCCAAGTTCATTCTTAAGTTGTCCAGATGAGATCTCATAATAATGAGCTCCTTAAAGTTTTATCCTTTTGCTACTTTAATCTGATAATAAGATGTTACAATAAAACACTGATGAGAACATAGAAAGCTCTTTTGGAAAACATGCCATCCATTACTCACTGAGGGCTAAATTGTAGCTCGCACTTACATCGTTTCTTAACTTGAATATTCAGATTCTGAGTCACCACAAAGAGCAATGACACTCTTGTTTCAAAGAGGACTTTGCTGCGCTCTTTGTGTTTGAGATGCTCTTACAAATACAGCCCACTGCCTACTCTAAAGGGGTAAAATCTCTTTGAATCTTCCAAAACTGACTTTTTTCTAAGTAAGATCTTAAAAAATCTCATTCGTGTTTTTAAAAATTCTTTTGTTGTACAGATAATGATAGTTCTTAAAACTGACTGTTTAAAGAATGCTATGAGGCCAATGTTGGAGGTTTTTCGAATCAGACCTTAGAAACTCAGATTTACATCTGAAGACTGATTTAAGATAACCCTCACTGAGATTTTCTTCTTTAACTTGCGACTTGGTCTGCCAGTACATTTTGATTTTCTACAGTTACTAGTACTTGGTGAATGTAAAAGGGTATTTAAGTACACTTGTTACAGTTCTTATAACACCCTATAATATTTAATGAAAAAAACTTCTTAAAAACTCTAATTGCAGTTTTGGATGTCATTAGGTACTATGAAAATAAGAAAAAAAAAATCAATTAAATTTTTAAATGCAGTTACACTCTCTTTTTTTTTGTTTGTTTTTAATGAATTAATATCAAGGCTGGAGGGAGAGGTGGGGGGAAGTGGGAGTGTTGGAGGGGGTGTTTTAACTATCCTGCACTTTCACATATGGCTACATTTGCGTGCCCTGGCTGCCTTGCTGATGCAGATGGTCCTCACAAACACACTCGCCAGCTCTGCTGAGCACACTGCGCTGTGCAGTTGTGTTGCACAGCCTGGAAACACATAGGAGCTCCTGCAAAGCCATGCCTGAATTGGAAAGGCCTCCAGAAAACTCCTTCAGTGGTGCCATGTGGTGGCACAGGACACTCAGGGCAGCCTCTGAGTACCTGTGCCCCTGCCCACAGCCACCTCTTCTTTCCCAGTGGCCTCTGTAGCCTAAGACAGTATAAGTGTCCACATATTACTGGTGCTGGGGATGAAAGCGTTCATGAACTATTTGTAAAAATATATACAAGTAAAACATGTACTTTACTTAGCTAATGAGTCTCTCAGGTACAGATGATGTTTTGCTACCGTAATTCATAGTCAGCAGGACTGGTCAATTGCTGCAATATAAGCAATTGCACTAAACCACTGACTGCTGCAGCTCTGACTAATAAAAAAGAAAGAAAAAAAAGAGGAAAATGGACAAGAGGAGGTAAATATGAATAAGGAAATTAAGAGCTAAGAACCAAAGTGGGATGGAAAGAAGAATGATACAGAAAGCAGTGAGACAGTAATGAATAATAGTTTGAACAGGGTGGGGTAGAGCAGGTTTGCTCTTGATGATCTTGATGACGCATCTTGATCTTAACCAAGATGCTGTTTGAGCCGACAAAAGTTTCACCATTTTAGCTGTTTCAATATTGCTAATTGTCATGAGGTATTAGTAAATTGCTTCAGCACAAGGATATGTTCTGCCAATGAGGAAACAGCATTCACTGAGGAAGCTCCAATCCCCTTCTTACTCCTAGTAGGTCCTTTCCTGCTAAAAATGGAGCAAATCTTTTAAATGCACGCAAATCCTATCAAAAATATATCCCACAGACTTTTGAAGCATCTGATAGGGTATCCATAATCCAGTCCCCAAATGGTATCTATAGCTACTCCCTTTGATGTGCAAACAGACATACTGGAAACCACAGAGCAGCGGTCTGGTTTGCCATCATTCATGCACAAGAATACAAATCTGTAAGCTAAATATTGGAATTTTAAATGGCTACAGGGACCAGATCACTATGTGAGTATGACAAGGAGACATGCTGATAATATATGATTCATATTTGTTATTAAGAATATCCATTAAACCAGAGCTTTTTTGATAAGTACCACTATTATCTATCCTAGTAGGTTGTTACGAGGATGATTTTTAACATTTTTCAATCTGGCCTTGTTTCTTCCTAGCAATGCAATCTTTACTGAATATCCAGATTTAAAATGGCACTCTAGCTGCAGTGTTATCACTTAGATAGGTTTCTTCTTATTTTTTAAAATATAAAAAGGATCTGAAATAAACGTCATAAAATCTTCCTGTAAATAATATCTGTTTACTATCTTTTGGGGTTGGTATGGACAAATAATTGAACCAGAATCCATAAGAACAAATCATCTTTGGAGAATTCATACACATCTGTTTCCGTAGACAGGAGGAACAGAAATTTGGGGGGGGAGGAGGAAGAGGGAAAGAAAAGTAAAGAAAGGACATGTATTTTTCAAAAGGAAAAATGGCTTCCTCTGATCTTTACCAGAAGGTTCTGATCAGTTTTTATTCTATCTGACCTGATTAGCCCAATTCGAATCAAGCATTAGTGAAGAGAGATTTATTGTGAAAGCTTACTCCTTTCTGGTAAGGAGACAGATGGGTTTCTGAAAATAGAAGTACCTGGAAAATACACTTGCCTGATTCTTTCTTGATGCATCTCTTTTCAACTTTTGCTGATGCACCATGTGCAGTACTTAGCACAGGAGCTTCTTTCACTATATTTGGTAAAATTTTAATGCATAACATACTGTCAACATGCTATCATCATTAATGGCCAAATTATAGAATCATAGAATTGTCTAGTTTGGAAGGGACCTTTAAGATCAGCTAGTCCAACCATCAACCTAACTCTGATAAAAAACATCACTAAACCACATCACTAAATGCTACGTCAATTCTTCTTTACCTCAACCACTTCCCTGGGCAGCCCTTTCCAATGCTTAATAGCCCTTTCAGCATAAATTTTTTTCCTGATCTCCAATCTGAATCTCCCCTGGCACAACTTGAGGCCATTTCCTCTTGTCCTATCACCTGTGGCTTGGGAGAAGAGACCAACCCCCACCTCTACTCCCTCCTTTCAGATAGTTATAGACAGCAATAAGGTGCAATTCCTGCAGCATCAACAAAAGATAACTTGCTCACCAAGTCATCAAATGCACTAGTGGGGCTTATCATCTCATACAGGAATTGGGTTTGGAGAAGAATGAGGTGGTGTTGTGGTTTACAACACAAGCACCACGTGGCAGTCGGTCGCCTCTGCCGCCCCCCAGCGGCGGGGAGGATGAGAAAGAAAAGGCAGACTCGTGGGTTTAGATAAAAACTGNTCACCAGAACAACAGGTATTGCAGGGAAACAGTAACACAGGTGGAGGGTACAAACACCAGTACATACCCACCTAAGCCAGCACCACCCCGGCTGCCACCTGCGCCGCTGAGACGCACGCCGGCGCCGCCCGTCCATATATATGCCTACGTCGTGAGGTCACCACCCCACTTCCGGTTGTGGCCCCTCCCCTCCCCGGCTAGCTCCCTGCTGCCCCTGGGCCTGGCGGAGATGGGGGGTGATGCCTGTGCTGGGTAGAGGGGAGAATCAACCCCATCCCTGCTGGAAACCGGGACAGGTGTGGATTATTCTGTTTAGAGAACCTGTTTGCACCCCAAGTATGGTTTCAATTTTCCCTTTGAAATTTAGAGAAAACAATGCTGCCAACATTGATTCCTTTCTCCCAAATCATGAACATAGGCTGGACTCGGCAGACAGATTGTGAGATGTGAATTTTGATAGCACTGCAGCAGAAATATCAGTTTGCTTTTAAGGTGTATATGTCTTCAGAACAATATATAAGTACAATATATTAGTAGTAAAAAAATCATTGTAGACTCATTGGATTGATAACTAAATAGCATCAAGCTACGAAGTCCAAATTAATACAATCTGGTCTTTTATGATATATAGTTAATCTACCCTGTATCAGCCTACATCATTTTCCTATTGCTGCAAGAGCAGATTACCTGATCTAGAACCAAAGGAGACTACTGGAGGCTTTTTTCAACCAGTATCGATAAAACACACAGCAGGTTTCTCAGGAATATACTGTGCAACCATAGTCCTTAGTAAAATGGATATATATATATATATGGATAAAAGCAGTCAGAAATGGGGCTTTCTGCAGTATCATTAATAACATTAATTAGTACAATAAAATTATAATTAATAATAACATACATTAATTAATAACATTATCAACATGTCTGATTTTTCGACTTTATAGAATGGAAAATGCTGATGTAGTTCTGTGATGCAGACAAAACCCCTCTATTAAATAGAACAAGATCATCAAGTCTGTTTTGCTTGAATTTCTATAGCTTCAGTGCACACCAAGTAGAAGGTCTGGCCTGATAAGTATTGCCTTATTTCAAGAACTATTGTTTTCAAAGTTACAGGGCTGATGAAGGTTTTAAAGTTACAAATTCTTGTTTTTCTTGGAGCAACATCTTCAAAGATATGCAAAGAGGGAATTCTCAGCACTATTCAGAAACGAGTCTCAAGTGATTTGCCACTTTTGAGTATGGAGATTGTTCTCTAATTCAAGCAAACATTTGGAGAAAAAAAAAGGATGTGAAAAAATGCTTATTAGGAAACACTAAGAATCTCAGTAGAAATAATTCAACCAACTTATTTAATTTCGTAGTTGTGCTTTTAGATCACAGCTATGCATGAGCATGAAGCATGAGTAATATACAGAATTTTTAATATAATGACAAACACAAAAGTCATCAATGAAAAAATTAGGTTTGGAATAAACACCCATTTAAAGGCCCACTAAGAGTGTATTCCCACAGCAGAAGCATTACTATTGTGTCTCATATTGCTATACATACTTTTTTTTTTGAGATATTATTTTGGGTCCAGTAGGCTACAGAAATGTATAGGCTACTTTCACTTAGACAAACAGATATTTAGACAAACAGATCTATTTACATAGTAGATCTATTCACATATTCACTAGAAATGTTTGATAGATAAAAAGAGAGATAAAATTCCTCTGGGTTTGCTGATAGAACTGCTGTGTGTTATGCATAGAAAATTACCTCCATGTAGGTAATGTACATTTGACTTCACCTTTTGCATACTGATTGCTCTCTGAGTTGCAAATACTTAAGCATAAGGAAGAGTATGTAATACGAATAACTTTATTTCAAACTTGCATGTCTTAAGCCATATGTTCACTGATATCTGAGCATAAATCTACTGAAATTTACTATCATAGACTGCAGATCAATAAACTCCACAGTATTTTAGCAGTGCTGAATGTATATTAAGTTTGATAGCTTCAGAGACACATATTTTCAAATATAATTATTTACATATAGGGTCCAAGACCAGGAGATAACCTTAAGCTTTGGTAACATTAACACTTGCAAATAATCATCACTACTGTATCACTCTCACACTCCATAATCTGCTAACATATGTCTACATTTTATATATGTTTATGTAGTACTTTATATGGAAATGTTTCATTACTGCCCGCAGCAACATGTGGCATTTCTTCAAGAACATTTCAGCACCTTTTAACATGGTTTCTTCAAATGTCTTTCTAATTGTGAGGATTTCATTCTACAAATGTTATCACTGCTCAAGCAGATCAATTTTCTTAACTGTTTAACATGCATGCTCTAGGCATTTCTACAAAATTTAAAATATGTAGTACAGAATTAATACAAATAAACTACCAGGCTATTATAGATCAGATTTAAAGCAGCATGGTTAGAGATAACTCCATTTGAAGACATACAAGTCTTCTTATCGTAGCATCATTTCACCTAAAATGTTTGCTCAGCATATAAGGCAGCTTTTCAATTAATTGTTATAATACCTTCTCTAAACTGAATCATGATGTTCTTAGTTACCAAAACAGTGACTGCTGGTGTGGACAGTGTTTAAGGTGGAAAGTTTTGTCACAGTTCCAGATTTTCTGAATCTCAGTCATTTGTGCGAATTATTTGTGGTGGTTTGGGGTTTTTTGTCTTCTTTTCCCTAGTTTCTATCTGACCGGGCATCTTCTAAAATGGCACAAAACCCAGCCAGGTGAAGAGACTTCCAGGCAGGTACAGACGCAGAGAAGAAAGTAGCAGCTCACTAATACAAAGACTTCTGAGCCAGCTCACTGCCAGTTCACCATGGTCATATTCAAATAGACTTAGATGAGCAACTGCCATTGACACTTTTGTTATATTGCATTCAGATAGTGCTTCAGCCTTCTGAAAATAAGGGATCTGAAGCTGGCTGGGATGAATAGCTTTCTGGCCAAATTCGGTTCTCACTGTCAAACTCAGAGCAAGCCTAGACTAACTTTTAAAGAACTAAAAGCAGGTTAGATGAATCCAAGACCCGAGCTTTATCTGTTACCTGGTTGGAGACATTATGAATCTGAAGAAATCATTAGCCGAATACATCCTTCCAGCATCCTATTCACCATCCATCCAGATCTAAGTAGTCTGGTCTTTAGGGAGATGGAGTGTTAGCAAGAGAGGAGTTCTGGTTTAAGCTTCAAAATACAGATACAGGAGTAGGAGATATGGCCACCATCACTGCCCTCACCCTTGATGCACACATGTTCCATCATCTGCTGACATTCATGTGGGTGATAACACAGATTAATCCAGTTACATAAAGACATTTGAGAAGGCTAGAAGAAAAACTTGTCAGAAGAGCACAATGGCCTCCTCCTGACCCCAAGAGCTGAACTGTCCATCTCAGCCCTTTCCTGCTGCGCTACGTGCTCTTGCCCACAATGCATTCATCCCAGTACTTGGCAAACTAGATGGAAATTTCCTCTTTGAATAAGGAAATAGCACACATCAATCCTTCTGACAGGAAGAAGCTGATTTCTTCTGTAAGGTCTGTGGAATTTTATTTTTTTTCCGAAGCTAGAAGAAATGCAGTTTCCCCACTGTGAGGTTTGTACGGTTACTGTTGGAGAGATGAGTCATTGTTTCTTTTGTATACATCATCTGAGTACCTATAACTGTCTCTCATCTAAATGTTAATTGTATCCAACAGAAAGACTTTAAATGCATACTCTGTCAATAACACTGTTATTAATGTTTCTTGATAGGCATGGCTGGAATATTTTGTAAGATTAGAGTCTAATATTTCCTACAGAATCTGCTTCGTGTGTTGTGTTATTGCATCTATTTTGATCAAAACCTTCTTGTAAAGTCCTGGTTGGCTTTTATTTTTACTCTTCTCTCAAGAATTCCCTTACTGCTAACTTTTGATGAACTATTGCTACTGTATGTGCAACAGTAATCCACATTTATTTGAACTACAAGCCTAAGTTTAGCTGTTCAATTTACATTTTCAAATTGCTCAGCAGCACGTTTGGTTGCTTTTGCCTTGTGCAGCTGGTATCTTAAGACCCGATGGTATTAGGGGGTTATAGTGTTAGGCTTGGTTTAGTTATCTGAAGATTTTGATTTACGCCAAAGCTACCTCTGTCTTTCTAAATGACTATGACATGAATCATTTGGCAGCAATTCCTTGTTGTTGGCTGCTCACCTACCTGAGACAAAGGGATGCAGAAAGAACCCATGTGTTTGACTAGAAAAATAGACAGAACAGCTTTTCCGCGATGCCCCGTGTGTATAACTGATTGAATTTACCAACTGCAAGGAGCAGCAGCAGCGTGCCAGCCACAGAGGTGGTGTGCCAGAAACACCTAAGCAACAGGTGGTGGGAGCCTTCCCTCTGATGGAGCCAGCTTTACTGGGCTGCCTGGAAACATTGGGAAAGTTTAAAGCACACACAGCCCACTTTGTTTGAACAGAGCAAATAACCTATCCAAAGGCTGAAAGCCGCCTTTTTTTTTTTATTCCCTCCTCTCATCTCCTTTTTTTCTTCCCCCGCTGTTTCTTCAGATTTAGTCCTTTTGTTTCTTCTCCTTCAGACATCTGTCCTCTGCCTGGACTGCTGTTCAGAGCAGCTAAAGTACATATATACTACCTTATGTACAGCACACTTTGATGGTTCACAATGAGACACCAAAGCTGAAATAAACACATAGCTGGGGAAAAAAAAGTAAAATCCCTACTTGAAAACCTGTTTTGTGTTTTCTTATTTCTTAAAGTTATTTTTAAGTGTTTAAACCAGACCAATTATAGTCAGAAACTACTTCACTTAATCCATTCCTTTATCTCCTGGGAAAAATCACCAAAGCAATTCTCAAAATGTTTAAATCCCACAGTGTGCATAAAAGCAGCAAGTAAATCTGCTCCTTCCCAGGCAAACCTTAAGGATTTTACTGACATCTTTAATTAAACTAGCAAATAGGTCGGTTTCTCTTGTATTCTGACCAATACACTGTCAACAAGAAAGAAAAAAAAAAACTCAAAAGAAGGATTTGTACTGAAAAATAGCACCAGAAACATTTGTATAATCATGATCATGGACTGGAACAGGAATGTAATCAGGAATTATTAAACATTATCAACTACTTCCTGTCAACATACTGCTCGGATAATACTCCTGTAACTACAGTAAAGTTAGTTATGAAATAATTAAACCCAAAAGTTGGAAACAGAACAAAAAAAACCAAAATGCATGCAAGCTGTGCAAAAGAAAAGTATGTTTATCTGTGTGAATTTATAAGGGTGGATTTAATTCCAAAAGGGGAGATTATGCAATTGTTATTAGATCAGTAATAAGCACAGATGGCTGCAAAGGAGCCGTTCTCCAACCCATCCTACCATTTCCACCCTGCAGCACTTGTGAAGTAGAAAGCAATACAGAAGTAGAGGGCAGCAGAACTGGGAAGTTAATGTTTTTTAAAAATAGAAGACTAAGTCTACATCATCAGATGTTATTCATGATCAATAACATTACTGGCAAATTTACCCAACGTGGATTTTAACATATGATTATACAAGCTCATTTCAGAAGTTATGCCCAATGCCATTGTCACAATCTCCTGTAGCTATCATCTCTTACAGACTTTTTTTCTTCCTGTATGGGAAAACTGATGTTCCCAGGGATGAAAAGGTTTTCATTGCATGAAAAAGCATGATCCAAAAAATCCTGCTCTCAGCTCTGTGGAAGAAGGATTTATGATGCTCAACTAGCAAAGATAGCAATTAGCTAGAATACTCAAGAGCAGAGAGCTTGACAATCTGATGAGTTATTCTTTTGAACTGGGGCAGCAACTCATGCATAAATTTTCTTGTAAACAATTATTACAGGAATGCACTGTAAACACAATTAATCATCTCAAGGTGTTATCTCTAGGTATTTTCCCCACAGATTATGTGCCACTTGCTCAATAAATCAAATTTTAACATAAAGACATCAATAGCTGGTATTATTAATATTCCCATTCAACCAAACATGGTTGGGTAGAAGCTAACAAGCTTTGATTACATTTTGAAAGCAGAGAAAATATTACATAAAATAAGAAAAAGAAGATGTGAATTGTGAAACTTTGAATGAAAATAGGATTAAAGAGGAGGCATATGAATCAGAACATTGGCTCAGATAAAATATGAGTACTTTGTAATTTAAAATGTATTTTCACTGATATGAATTGGAAAGAGTGGAGTACATCTTGTTAATAGGAATATTAAGTTTTACATCATCTTAGATAGGTTCTTCTTACAAAACAGTATTTACAAGAGCCTTACAATAATAGGCTGCCTAATGTTTCCATAAGATTTCTTCTTATGATATATACCAAACACATTTTCATCTATTGTTCATAATTATCAGCTGGGGATTTGAGTAGCAGGCAAAAGGAACAAAAGCATCTAGCTCCGTTTCATCTCTTACAGTCCAGAGTGCGTTAAAAAACGTGCACTCCAGATTTATTTGAAACCCACCATTTCAGAAGCCAGGCTCTGAGATCCCTTTGGAGATCATCATATGGACTTTGGAAAGAGTTAAGAGAAAAAACAGTTCATAAGAGTAGGGCAACGAGGGCCAGTGAGAGTCAGATGGGGAAAGGGAGAAAGAAAAAGAGGAGTTGCTGGAGTGGAGGAGAAGGGAAGAGGAACACAGGAGGCCAGAGCACCAAGGAGCATCTCTCTGGCCTGTCAGCTTTGAAGCAGCTTGCAACATAGGAAAAAAACACTGGAGGAGCTCTCAAAAACTGCCCATAGGATTTTCCCTCCAAGAGGGGGGAGAGAAGCAACACAGAGGAGCTACTGACGAGGTCTGAAAGGCAGAGGGAACAGAAAGCAACAACGTCTGCAGTTTCTGCTCAATTATTCGTGCTTATTATCCAGTGAAAAATCATTATTCCTGTTTACAAACGAAAGACATATTTGCTTAGATTTCTGCTACTCTGCCCAATGCCTTGTGCAGCTGATGACACAAACACATCAGCTGAGTGAAATGGGTGACATCAAGGAGAAGGGGACTTGGGCTTCAGGGTGTCCATGGAGTTAAATGAGTTCTGAACTAACCCCTGTGGGAAGGTTACGGGTGATACCTGAAACCAGAACCCCTGGGAGAGAAAAAGGGAGTTCATGTCCTTGTTCTTGTCTTCATGTGGGAAACCAAAGACACTGTGGGAAGAGGGATACCAGAATTTGCATCTTTTCAGGTTCCTCTATTGATCATCCTTTGTTGGTCCCCAGTCAGCTGTGGCTCCACAACAAGCAGATTCATTCAGTGGTGGGATGTTTGGGAGTGTGGGGAGTCAGTGTAGTGATTCTCTTTTCCAGGCCTTCTTGGGTACTAACCCAATGCAGTCTTTCCACAGATCTCTCTATATTTTGAATCAAGGTGATGGGAGACGAATGTAGGTGTTTCAAAGCCTTTTCATACCAGTCTGCTTAATTTCCTAGAGCTAGTTCTTATAACAAAGTGGTGTCCTGCACATCAGAGGCCATGGTCATCAAGATTTTAACAAGTTTGTACACCTCTCCTCTTCAAGAAGCTGACCATTTTATGATCACGGTGCAAAGTATTTGTTTTCCTATTCATTTCCTGAAGAAGGATAATGGAAACTAGCCAAGACAGAAATCACACTAAAGTATTGGCCTAATGGTCTCTGAAATTTTTAAGCTAATACTATTCAATATGGGTAGTAGTACTGACTGTATTGCACCACAGAGAGATTTATTCATTAATACGGATAGCAAAATAGCACAAAAATTATTTAAAAGATCAGGAAGTCACCTTGATATATTTTTTCTGGGTGTTGACAATTATTATTACTGTCCATTCCTGGTATACCATAGAACCCTGAAGGTAATTTGGTGTCTGCAAAGCTATCGCTTGCAAATGCAACTGAAAATCAAGCATAAGCACATTTGTGTGTGCATAGAAAAGGGGTGTATGTGGAGATATTTGTCCCCTTATGCTGATGGCAGTCCTTACACAGCAAACTTTATCTAACCCAGAAGTGGCAAATGTAAGGGAGGTAGCTGAGAAAGTCCATAAAACATGAACAAAGGGGAGCAAAATATACTTGACGAGCTACCTCAGTTCACCTTAATAAGTTCTCCTCATGGCACTATCTGGCATTACTAATGTGCTGCACAACCATCAGCATGAAGCAGTTGAGATGAGTTTTCTGCTTATCAATGGCTTCTTTTTCTTTTCGTGTCTGGCAAATTTCTAATAGTGGATGATTTCCTGTATGCATATCCCATTTATGGTTTGTAGCACTGTATTATGATGAATTTACACTATCAATGAACATTGCTGAAGGGCCTCATTAACTTGTGCAGGCGGTGAATTTGTATTTTTCAAAATGCCACTCTTTCTCTAAAGAAATCTAGCTGACAGTGGCAGTCAAGTACTTGACTGGTTAATAAGGCAGCTCAAAGGAAACAGCTTCGCTTCACTGCGAGTTTTTGTCCTTGTTTAATTTCTCCTCCTTTCTCGACAGGTTTTGAGGATGTGCGAAGATAATATATTTCAGTTTTTAATCTCTCAGTCCCGCTGACTATGATGATATAAACAAAAGCAGAAAAACACAAAATTATAGAGATACACTTAAAACAGAACCAGTAATAAAAAACCTGGGGTTCTAGCTGAGATTTTACTCAGGCAGCTCTCTACTTGGCGTAATTAGAAAGTTTCTTCAAATCTTGCTAAATCCCAGCTCCATTTTCTATGCCTGCAAAGTGAACAAGATAATCATGCCCATAATGCAGGGCCTAAAAACCTGAAGGCATCAGCACCCAGCCCTCCAGACAGACTGCAACCTGCAAACAGTTCAAAAGAAAGCTTGTCAGACTAGCTGCGACATATGGAGCTACGACGAGAATATTTCCAGATATAGGAAATACCAAGCATTCTGTAAACAGAGTCGTTTGGAGTATTTTTTGCAGAGATATTTTTACGACTGGTAAGTTGCAAGAATCTGTTCGCAATATCTGCGCTCTCAGTTACCACCTGTGTTTTTCTCAGCAGAATGTGGTTAACATGCAGGCTTCCGATAACTTTTTTTTTTTTTTTAATCACACTCTGCGTCTTCCAATACCTCTAAAAGCTTTGTGGAAGCTGCAGAGATTATGTGGAAATCTTCTTCCATGAATATGACAATATTTAGTTCTCTGAGATCTTTAAATGTACCTAGATGTTGATGAAAGGTGCTGTGGGAGGGGTGTCCCTGGGGCTGGTGCATGAAGAGGAGGCTTTGGCTCCAAGGTCAGCAGAGTTTGGCCACAGTCCAGAGGGAAGCCTCCCTCCCATGGGACCACAACGTCTCAGGACCACTTCTGCGTCAGTCTGCTCATCTCCCAAGGGTCAGCCTGTTGTGGTCTGTACTGGGATGATAGGAGGATGATGGAAATGGGATATATTGGGTATTTTCTATATGGCTAGTAGGGCTGGACTAGGTCAAAAAGACGTGCAGGAACCAGGGCTAACACTGCAGAAGAGATGTACTCAGTGTTGCATGTGCCATATGGGCAGCAGTAACCACAAACAGTGAGGTCAAGCCTGGGAAATGGCAGCAACAGGCGAGGCAAAATATATTGTCATTCCATCTTAAAAATCAAATTTTAATATGAAGAGAGTATTTTCACTCTCTCTGCTTAAACATATATGAACACATATATAACAAATATGTCTCTCTACATACACACATTCCCATATAGATGTAGGTGAAATAAATCTGTAAAACATGAGAAATGACATTCACAAAGGTACATTTTTAGAAACATAGAAGAGAAATGATTGACAGAACAAAGCATATGGAAACGAAGAAGAATCTAACCCACATTTAGATCTAAGAAAAAAATATTTGCCTGAAGGGAAAATATTAATTAGTTTGTCTACATGCAAGATAAAAGTCTGGAAGACATATCCATCAAAAGGCAGCAGAATAAACAGCAAAATGGAAATTATTTGTAAATTGACAGTAAACTTGGCAAACATTGAGGGGGTAAACAAGTTATTTGGCATGCAAAGCACTCAGAAATCACAGCCTCTGTCAGGAGGCATCTGTGCATATATTCACTTATTTGACAGAAATTAACATTTTGCAGAAATCTTTGTTGCATGCTAAAGATTTCTTCACCCTCCTTAATTATTTTAATTGCTGCTTCAAAATGTTCCATATAAACATGAAAAAAGACATTAAAATCCACCAAGTCCAGTTCCATGTTATCAATAACACACAGTAACTCTGTACAGAAGTTTAACACAAAACCTATGGAGACATAAAATATTGACATAAAAGAGCCACATTTGTTTTTTCTTGGTTGAAATTTTAGAAACATGCAAAGACATTCTCAGTGTGCTTTCAGTATTGTGAAAGGCTTTAAAAACAAAATATTTCCACAAACAAATGCAATTAATTCAACTGCTTAGAGGCCCAGGGTTATGGAGACCCTTGTTTTCCTATTATTTGGTGAAAAATGCGAGAAAAACTCACTTGCATGAGCTGCATTTGTGCACCCATAATACTGATGGAAATTGGAAGTGACCATGCCGTAAAAAACTCTAACAGTATGCTTTTTTTTTTTCTTTCTGCAAGAGTAATCTGAGTTAATCTACACATTGGCTCTTCCCTTTCTTGCCCAAAGGGAGGGATGTGCAATCTCCCATACCCATCATCTACCTTCTGGTTGTTTGGGGAAAAGGTAATCTGAAGGTGACGCGTCCAGAGGAATCCTGACACTACCCTAGGTCAACAGAGACACAGGAGGCCACTAGTTGCACCAAGAAAACATCAAGAAAAAAGAATTGAATTGAATTGAATTGAGGCTGTCCTAACAGGAATGGGGACTTGAGATAAACACCATTTATCTCCCACAACAGCAGCTGTTGCAGGCACAGCCATGGATGATTTGGAGCCATGAACCTCACACCATGGTTGGTTTGGTGGTAGAACAAGGACTTTCATCTTGTTTTGTACTGAAAAATGTAATGATTACCCAGATTATACCAGACTCCATAAGGATGGCAGTGGTATTTCACCATTATTTATAGCTGTGGATTTATGCAAGAAGTTACATTACAGAGTCAATGTAAAAATGTTTTTTTTTTTTAAATACAACTTGAATACTATTTTCTGCAAAATATAGACCCATGTATTACACCCAACCCTCAACAAGTATAAATTCATATAGTTCAGTCAACCTTTTGATATCAGATGGAGATCTAACCCTTTACACCTACACATCATTCCAGTGGAGCTGTAACATACATCCACCAACAACTTGCAAAAATGAAGTAATCCAGAGTAAAACCATAGCTAGATATTATGAGCTGGCTCTTGATGCACTAGCTCTTTCTTGCTGTGTTGTTGATTTTTGTGTGGTTATGCCAGCCCAGTACGATTAAAACAGCAATATCAGGAAAAGCTCATTCAAACTGATCCAAGCACTGAACGAAATCTCATGTGAGCTCAGATTAAAACCCAACAAAAAAGCCAAAGTGCTAAATTTAGCCAAATCTGAAACAGTTTGTTTTTTGTTATTAAAATGAAAAACAAGTCAAATACTCCATTTCCTCCAGCAATCCATTTCCAGGTCAGGTTCCAGAGCCAAAATGTCTTGTTTTCTGCATTATTTTTATGCATTGTAATATCAAAGTAATTTGAGTAGTTGTTGGGCTGGATGCCTGTGATTCACGCCATTCACAGCTACGCAAAGGCTGTGGTTTCTGCAACTGCAACAACTACAAAACCTTGGAAAAATTTCAAAAATGTCAACACAGCTTTTGATACCTATTTGCTATAGTTAGTAAAGAATTTGGTAATGCAACATTTTTAACAGAAAGTCCAGAAAACATGATGTAACAAAATGAAATCAAGAGGAAATATATAATAAGCCAAAAATTGTTTGTACTTCATGACCTAACCCTAATAAATCCTGAACTGAGATAAGTTTCCACATAGACTGTGATTTGTGTATGAGAAAGTTCTGCAGGTTCAGTGACTTTGACAGGCAGGACTTTAAAATGGTGCTTCCTGAAGGAGGTTAGCAGGTGTTGTGGGGAGCTCTATGCATGGGTGCAAACATGCACAGGGCTCTATGACACTCTATACCACTCTTGTGAAGTGCAAATGACAGCAAACACTTGCCCCTGATTCTCTTTGCTCAAAAGCGATGTGAAGTGTTCATCTGTTTTATCCAAGAGCATCCTTTCTCAGCTCCTAGACCACAAGCAATTGCCACTTCCAAAACAAAACTACACAATCTTCTTACCTTCCAACAGAGACCTGAATTACAAAGTAGAAATATTTCTGGTGAGTCCATAGTAAATCAAATCAAATGGATTATAGGCAAGACAAGCTCAGTCCATCAGGCACAATGTCCATCACACACAGCTTCCTAAAACTGAACCTGACCTTTGTTGCTCCAATATTCGGGTTCCCAGCAGCAGCCTATTGCCTTCCAGAAAGTCTCTGGCCCCATTTGATAGAGAGTGCTCCTGAATATCCTTAGCCCTGCAGGACTAGGACTCCTTTTAACTATTTGCAATTCTGTCATCCGCTGAGTCCCAGCATTCACAAAATTATCATTTCAGCTTTGAGGAGGTGGATTTAGGACCTTCTGCCCTTTCCTGGCACTGGTGTCTTTTGGTGCTGCTGTTTCTTGATCTACAGCAATGCTGCCATGCAACAGCGAGTCTATCTTAACCAATGATATTAAGACACTACTAATGTGGCTAGCACATCTACATCCCTGACAGTGGTAGGAAAGATCCAATATTCAAAACAGCATTCTCCAGACTATCCCATGTGTACTCAGGAAAGATTATGAATGAAGTCTGAATAAAAACAATTTTTAAAATTACAAAAATAAAATGGCAAGGCAAGAATATATTTTACCCTACAAATTTCTCCTGGGCTCCCACGTATTAGCCAACTCTGTGATACTCTCTGGAGACATTGCTTCTCTCCCAGCACGGTGTGGCTGTGATTCTATATACCCAATTCCAACAATATCAGAGAAAATAATGAACTTTTATTATGTCGTGCAAGACCAGTGGTTACTAGTTTTCCAGGTAATTCAGAGTTGATAGGTCTTTGCCACGGATGTCTAACTCTAGAAAGTGTATAGCATTACTGGAAATCCAAGCTCCTACTGTAAGTTCAAAGCAGGGGAATCTACACATAAAATAGTTAAACCCCATGCTACAGCTAAACATCATAAAATCCATTCCTTCCAAACATTTGTTTAAACTAAAAGTTAGAGTTGTGTTCTTCTTTCTGAGATGGTCTAAAGACAGAAGAGAGGTAAGTTTTGCAGGGAGTGGTTGTGTCTTTTATAAGCTCAAGCAGCCTAAGTGGAAAGAGACGGACAAGCTTGCAGGCACACAAGGGCACACATGCTCTAAATAATTTATAAGTCTGTTGACAACTCCAAGTTGTGCCATGTGTTATTTTGATACCTTACTGTTCAAATCTATAAAGCTCATATCTGTCAACTATCAAGCTCTTGTGTGCCCCAAAGCTTGTTCATTTTTTCCATTTATATCAGTCAGTCTAATAAAAGATCTTACCTCACCCTACAGATTTTGCCTCTTGGAAACAATACGAGTTTCTTACTGTCATCTGCCCCTCGTTAGATATACACTTCAACTGGTTTACACCACCAGTCCAAGATGTGAAGAATATCCACTGCTATGAGGCTTTTGTAAACTGCTGTTTGTCTAAAATAGGTACACAAAATACATGAATACTATCAAATATATAACGATGTAAAACAGATTATGGTTTTCTTTACCTTGCAAAAATATCTTAAATTCATAAGTGAAATATTTATATTAGCTTTTATCCTTTAAAGAAGGGAAAGGAAAATATTTGGAGAGAAAAAAAATCTATTGAAGATACCCCAATTCTTTTGTATCTTTAGTTTTCAGACCATCACTCACACTGTTTCTCCTCAGTCAGCTCAACAGACTAATTCTATTTAATCCTTTTCTTTTTATATGTAAAATGATACAGTTTAATGCTCCACAGTTTAATATCTGTGAAGTTTTATCTTTATTTGTTTGGGAAATTTGAGTCAGATACTCACCTACTGTAATTTCCAAAGAACAAACAAATGAAAAAGGGCAGTCCATTTTCATGCAAATCCAGCCAGCTGTTTAGCTCAGGCTGCCCTTGCCTTCTGATGTGAGGATCTGCATAAAAAACAAAGTGGAGATATGATAAAATATAAAAGGCTGACAATAACATGCAAATCGAAATCAGTCATTGGAAAACTGTGGACTCATTGTCATCAAAAGAATTAGGTGGCAGAACAAAACAAAAGAGCCCTACTGATAAAAGTAACTATGGCATGATGGCTTTAAAATCTACAGATTTCTTATACCACAAAGAAAATTGAAATTAAACACCTCTCTAGACTGTCTGCTTTTAATCTTTTCCTTCTGAGCTGCTTCCTGACATATTCTCTGTTAACTTTTTTCAAAGGTCATTTATAATCATATTTCAGAGATAAAATAAAAATAAAAAATGCATTTATTTCCTAAGTTTTAATCAAGTGTCCAGAAAAAAATAATATATTAAAATAAGAAGCTGAACACTAAGCAATATAGCCGAGGCACACCAAAATAATTAGGAAAAATATTAGCAGCCCCTTATGTTATCAAATCTAGAACTGAATTTTTTGGGTATGACTTTTGCTCTCATTCAGACTTATAGTTAACTCTGACAATGAATTTTGGGTGTTTTCTTGCCACACAGAATAACAACAAATCCCTGAATTCTGATACACAACAAAGTGACAGTGGTGACAGAGCATCTGCTGCAAGGATAAGCAAAGTGTGATTTTACTGCTAGTTGCACATGAGAGTATCTCCCTGTTTAGGAAGTCGAGAGAACACTCCATTAGTTTATTAGAAGATTTTTCAGAAAATATTCAGCAAAGCATTCAATCTGGTTTAAAATTTTCTTACTAAACTCCTTCTGTCCTTCTGGGAAAAAAAAGTGGATTTCTGGTTAAACATAGTTTTCATTCCAGAGGAAGAAAAAAATTTCCACCAATATTCCAAAATATTTTCTTAACTAGGCCACCTTAGGTAAAGAAACTTAAGAAATTCTATCTGAAGTTGAACAGAAAATAAATGTAGTTTTAATTTTTCTTCCTATTGATATTTTATTTCTGTTGATAGGCGTTGTTTTTTAAATTATAACATTAAGAAACTTGGATGTAAAATAAGAAGAGCTAAAATGAAGACATTAAAAGAAGAGTGTAAAATTCAGAGAATATAGGCTTCTGAGGGTGCTGGTAAGCCACTCATCAATCAGCCTGGTCAACTGATGGTAAGCTCAGGTCATGCCACCAGCACTGCTCAGCTTTGGACCCTCACAGTACCTCCCAGTTAATTTGGATTGAACCAGTTTCCCCCCATGGTTCATGAATTCCATCCACCACAGTTTCCCTACCTTTCCCTGCTCTTGTCCATTTAGATGCAATGAAGCATCACGGTGCACCCGAGACTCCCACCACTTGCCTACAAGGCTGATCCTGAAAAGCGGGAACATGACCCGCCCTGCCGACTGTGTGGCGTAATATCAAACCCACAGCCTTTCATTTCACATCGATACAGGCTTATATCAAAAACTAGTCTAAAAGATTGCTAATATTGCATACTGAAGCACTCAATAGCTAGGAAATGCTGGAATTAAAGATCCCTTTGCAACTTTAATTTGGCCCTTTCCTGTTTGCTATGATGTAGTTGTTAATTACTTGCTCACAGGCAGGTTTGTTTTGGTTTTTTTTCCAGAGAAACCCAGCCTCATAAGTGCACAGGAATGACTGTGCATGGAAATAAATCAGGATTTTTATTTTGCTGCTGTCTGTAGCTGGTGGATATGCACTGAATGAGGTGAAAGAAGACATAAAAATCCATGTCACCATTTAAGACTATGTCTATGTGCTGAAATGCACTCCCCGTGGCTCCGCTGAACAAATCCATTTGGGTCCCCACAGCAGCATCACTGTATCGATACAATGCTGTGTCTGATGAGGCTTTGGTGGGGATCATACATGTAGGCTTTTTGGGGGACCAAAGCACTGCTCCCTGTGTCCTGGCATGCAGCTGCTCTGCTCCAGATGTGCAACAAGTCACTTAAAAGAAGCTGTCCCAGCAGCAGCAGCCATTTGCCAAGGAGTTGTTAAGGATAACACCTGTGAACAAGCAAACCTAGGGTATCTCAGCACCTGCATCCTGATGATTATTGATGCTTTGGAAACACCTTTATTTGCGATACTTGATTGCTAATGTGTTAAATGGATATAACCGATTCCTCTACAACTATGGGATACTTCTCTAATACTATTCACACAAGTAGCAAAGATTAGTTAATTGCAAAAAGCCATGGTGACAGCATCAGAGGAAAATACATGAGGAAAAGCCCCAAGTTTGGATGGCGACTGGGAAATAACAGATCATGAGAAGACCACACTTGCTGAAGAGGGGCCATTTGAACACCTTTTAGTTCACATCATGTAAGAAAATCCAGTATGTAGTATGTGTACACATAACTGTAGCTGGAAGTATGTCTGCATTAGAACTTTCCTACTTTTCAGATCTTAACCTCGCAACCTTTATATTCTTTTGCTACCTTTCATGTGCAATTTCCCAAACAAATCAAGACTTAAAGTGTTTAGCCTGCAGGACCATACAGCCTTTCCTCACTTCATGAGCAAGACTGGGACCTCTAGACTTGTACCACCTCCTGTGCCTTAGCTTACAATGTCATCTGTGGCAGTAGCAAACTTTTATACATCACCCATCACTACAGACATGGAAATCATACCATTTGCCAGTGTTTGCACAAACATTCAGCCCATAGAAGCTATGAGTCATACTGTCCATGAATCAGCAAGGGGTGGCCTGAGAGCAGAGGGGAAGGTGTCCCTTCCTCGTCTCTTCTGGCACTGTCAATACATGGCAGGGAGCAGCCAGGTCCTGGTACCCAGCCCTACCAGAAGAGGAATTGCTCTGTATGGGTGCTGCATCCACACTACCGTCGGCATGGAACTGTGAGGAGACGGAACAGCCTCGGTGCAGATGGACTCAGCAAGTGCAAACAGATTTTTAACACGCGTATAAACTAGGGCACAGGAGGATTTTTTGACAAGAACAAAAAAAAAAAAAAAAAAAAAGGACAAAAATCTAAGATANAAGTAACTAACTACCTGCTCTGAAGCCTGGAGGAACTGGAACTGCTCAGAAAAAATATTATAATTTTGAAGTCAGTGAAAGAACATATTTTCCCAAAATCTCTTTAAAAAGGGGAAAAAAAACCCAGCTTGTTCAGTTTAGCAGAAACTTCTAAAAAAATGCTTAATGCACAGCTGGCATGGAAAATATCACCTCCAACGTTTAAAGTCTGCCAAAACTCTAGGCAGTTTCAAGCAGGGAGTTAAAAGGCAGACCGCTGGGCAGCCGTCACAAGCACAGAGCCTGTAGCTGCTGCAGAGGAGATGCTTCAGGAATGGGGAAATAAGAGCAACGGTAAATTTTTGAAGGTGAATTGTTCTTAGCCTTAGTGACTGTATGGTATCTCTGGTAGACTAACTTTGATTAGGATGATGAATGCCTTGATCCTTGCCACTCAATGTTAGAAATTGACCTGCTGAAGGTTTTCCCTACAGGTGATGGAGAAGGCTGATTACGGTAAACAAGAAAGCAAAGCCCTCAGATGTGGCATGGATGGGCTCAAGAGGACAAGGAACACAGGAAAGCAAAGCCTCAGCACCCCAACAGCAGAGCAAGAGGCAGTGTAATCCCTCCTGCAAAAACATGAGAAGAAGGTAGAAAAGATGAAAAATCAAAGCATAATACTTTAGAGATGCCAGCTGCATTGGAGGGAAGGACACCCCTACCTTCCTGAAGATCCTGGTAGACCACCTCATATGTGACGAACCTCCAACTCCTCTTCTCCAGATGATTTATCTTGGTTGGGTTTGTGGAAGATTTACAGTTCTTTCAGAAGTGACATGAAAGCCAGTGAGTTTGCATAGTAAGAGCAAACATTAGTTTACCTGAGCACAATTATTTTATTGAAATTGCCTAAGCTAGGATTTCAGGAATCATGACTCAAGCCTCAGGAAATAATGAAATTAGCTCCAAACACAGGAGATTTTTACACAAGTAAGTAAGAGAGTCTATTTTTTTTGCCTCTGGTTTATAAAACCCAAGGACATTTTTAACCAGTGGACTAGCAACTCAGCTTTCCTTTTTTTTAATGGAAAACAGAAATTCCTGTCCCACTGCAGGGGCTTAACAAGGAGGGTTTTAAATAGCTGGTGGGTAGGTGGCAATAACGTCACAAAATCTGAACCCTGAACTTGTGCATAGTGCAAGCTGGTTCTCATGCCAGTGTGCTTTTATCAAAACCATCCCAGGCACCAAAAAGCCTTCCTATTAGCACTGATACCATTTGTGATTCCTCGTGGTGCAGAAGCCTCTCGAGGACTAGAGCACGCTTGTGATCCTTTGTGCTTAGGTAGTGTACAAAAATATTTCAGCAGCAGCAAAAGGGTACACAAATGCTCAGCACTGCAAATAAGTCATTTAGCAACAAGTACATTTTTCTTGTCATTTAGCACAACATGAAAGTTTTGTGTCAGTTTTTATCCCCCAGATGTGTTCCTAATATTGTCATCGATGGCAGCAGTTAGTATTATACCATTTTAATAGAAAAAAAACATTCAACTCCTATTTTGAACTTTTTAATCTTTTCCTATGTGCCAGAAAGTAGAATAACTAAAGCTTATCTATTTATGCATGTGCCTAAATCTTCAATGCATATATAAATTTAAATCTCATTACACTACAACACACTGCTTTAAAAATACGGAGACATTTTAAGAGTCTGCTACACATTTTTATCAAATAGGAGGACTTAATTTTTATTTTTCTTCCACATAAAGCCAGTGAAATCCTGCATGTTAATACTTCAAGAAAATAAACTTGTGTAAAGATTTGCCTATCCAAAGTACAGTATAATTTAAATTTAAATCCCTTAGAAACCCAAAGCACTGTGTTTATAATATGAGAACAGCGGGCAGTCGTGCCCTTGACTGGAGGGCATGTCATCTAGTCCTCTCCTTCTCTGCAAAACCATCAGCCTGGCAGTAGTGACAGATGAACAGCTTACCATTAATTTCTCCTCTTTCATGCCTTCAATCCAAATGGTGCATATTCTCCACAGGGAGGCATCAAGGTCTTTGCCTTTATTTCTCTTGCATACTCGCACTGACTTATAAATCAAGTGCAGATAAGAAGAGAGGGCAAATATCAATCTTTTTTTTTTTCTTTTTTTTTTTTTTTTTTTTTTTTTTCCTGGCCAGTGCCCACTGGCACACTACTGAGCTTTGACTGAAAGGTTCTTCAAATCTTTATGTGATTCACAGGGAAGAGAGTGCTCCATGAGGACAAAACAACAAAGGAAATTTGAGAGAGAGGATTTGTATATCTTGGCTTATAAATTAGAAGCCTCCTCTCTGCAATGTTTAAATATGGGTTACAAAAAAGAAAAAGTGAATCTAAGTTGTTATTACTTTACTGAAAAAAAATCTTCATGGAATATAAAATAGGCTGCGCTTCTTTGCACGCGGCCACTGAAGCAGCTCTAATCAGAATGTTGTATTTTCCCAAAATAGGCTTTCTTTTGGGGGGCATCTCTCCTCCTTGCCACCGAAGCAATTCAATCCTTCAGAACAGATTGGCTTTTACTATTACTTTGTGGCATTAATGATTAGCTCTTGTCTCTCTGAAAAAAAGAAGAAATCTCATTTCAATTTAAAATACAAAGGGCTGGACCTACACCCCATACAAACCAGCACAGCTATATGGGCTCATATGCAGCTCTGCTGATTGACAATGGATGGAAAATTGTCCCACAATGTTTTTTAAGTACAGTGGAGAGAAGTTTACTAGCTTATTAATTATATTTTCTTTGAAGTTTTTACCGCATCTTTTGAAGTTCGAACAAAAAAGATATTGTGGGGGTTTTTTTAACTAAGTTTGACAAACCATCTTAGTTTACAATGTTTTTTGAAGTTCATTAGAGAGTTATGTACTAATCCTGTAACCAATATGCCAATGCAATGAAGGGACATGGGCCTTTCCTTCCCTTGCCCTCTTTTTTCTTTAAGTGTACTACTAGAAGAATTTTCTATTCAGTTACAATAAATTGATCTTGCATTTAAAACATACATTAAATCATTGGTGTGAGTGATGAAACATTATTACCTGTCAGGAAAAAAATCTATATTATGATAGTTGTTGACAAATGATAATATTATTTTCCGGCTAAGCATGAGGTGTTAATGCTGCTAAATGGCTGCAAATGTTGACGTTAAAGGCTGCCTGCTGGCCATTTCCAGGTGACATATCTGGGGATTTGGGGCTATTTCATTTTCCAGCCTTTTTTAAGGCTTCAGGCCCCATCCATAAATTACAGCTGATGACAAAAGTGGAAGCTAACAGTGGCAAAATTAGGCCCACAGGCAAAATAATTATATATACAGCCTTTAGCAGTGAGGGAGAAAGCCATCAATCAGCCCCCAATTATTCACTAGTTAATCAGCTCTGCCCTTCCTTTATTGAAGGGTTACAGTGTAATTAAGTTGGCAGCATCCTTTTAATTCATCAAACATACAACACATGGCGGTGTTTGCTGCAATCAGGGGACAGCACCTTTGTGTGCCTGACCCCTAGCACTGCTGTAGGAGAGGAGGAAAAACTTCAGAGGTAAGAGAGACTATTTATGCGAAAGCAGAGGAGCCCCTGGTCAGGCAGCACCGTGGTGCAGAGCTGCTGCTGAGGGTAGGCAGAGCTTTAACAGCTTCCCTGTGTTTCGCAGGCGTGATAAGTATGTGCATGCACAAATGCATAAACTTGGCGGGTGCAGCCACTCCAGAAAGCTTGCAGTTAATCAGATAATTCCCATATCGCTTAGGGCCGGAGGTTCTAGACCATAGCATTTCTAGATACAACACTCTGGGCCCCTCTTCCCAGCAATCCCTCTCTGATAAGGGAGTGGCAGCAGAGAGCTGAGCGTTGCGCTGAAATTCCTGGATTGATGGTGGATCACAACAGGCAGGCTGGGCAATTCCAGGCCATCAAAGCAAACACAGCCAAAATATCCATTTCTCCAAGAAATTATTTTGTGGAAACCAAGTTCAAGGAAATAGCAAAAGCAATTATTCAAATGCAGAATGTAGTTTTGTATCCTCTCTTAGGTTGATGGCATTGGATTTTTATATTCCACAGCAGATAAGTCTTTTTGTTGGTTTTTTGCCAGTAAGGAAGTATTTGGACATTGATTTTTATCTCACCAGTCATAGAAATGACTCAGGATATTACCCTCTTCTAGCCACACTAAATTTTAACCCATGAATGCATGCAAGGGCTATGGCTTCTGTATTGGTCTCACTTGTATTTCTATGTGAACCCAAATAATGCTATGTATTGTGCATACTTTCCCCCCCCCCCTTATTTACCCAGGCATAAATCTGTTTTCCTGTCACATATCTTGTCCTGCTCACAACATCCTTAGAGATGTTGAATGTCCTAAGTGTCCTTGCTACTTTTGCAGAATAGATACAGAATTATTTATTCATAAACAAGCTCTGTGTTTGTAACCTGTTTGTAATAATGAAGTTTTATACAATCATTGCCTATACTGCATGTTGCAGGCAAACAAACCCCAAACCCTCAACATCTGGATGCACTGGGAATCTCAATGTTCAGTACCATTGGCTTTTTCTGACAACACTTTTTAATGGTTATTTTTACCAATTCAGTCTGATTGAAAACAATGGGAAGTTTCTCACTATTTTGGTTGGTTTGGTCTGTGAGATTTTTCTTGGCTTTGGCTTTTATTTTTTTTTGGTGGTGACAGAGGAGAGAAGAATCACACATCTATCCAGACATCTCCAAAATCTCAGGGAAACCAACAGGCAAGTCTGGCCTGCCCCTAACAGCAGCCCCAGCAGCAATCCCTTCTGAACCTTACCCTACACTTGGCACATTATCTGGAGCCTAACCAAAGACTTGTTGTGGTGAGAAAACAGGAAAGACAGATGTCTTTTGTGCTAATCACCCTTTCAACAGTTTTACCCTACTGGCTTTGCAATGTTCCGTGTACTCTGGAGCTGGGAGCTTAGATTGAGAGAGGAAGGGCAGAAGGTGGGATATTGTCTTTTCTATCCAGGAACGGTTACCATCTTAGCAGTATGAGTTGCCCCAACAGCTAAGGGAATCTGATATTCTTAAGTCACTTTGGCTTTTTTGACCACTAAATACCCATTTGGATTATACACTGCCACCTTAGTCCAGAAATCAGCTTGGTTTGTCAGATCCTTTGGAAGAGGACCTCTCACTGCCAGCCACCTGCAGATTTCCAGTGCCAACCTGCTCCGTGGTGATCTTGAATAGATCCTAATAGAAGCTAAACTAAATTGAGCCACCAAATGTCAATGTGAGCTACCACAGAATCTGCCCCATCAGAGAAACTCACATAAAGTTAGTCGTATTCTTGCTAATGAAACACTAAATTAGTATTTAACTGTCTGTCTCCTGGTTGTACACATGCGTCTTTTTACTCTGTGGGGTTTTTCTTTCATTACAGAAACTAGGGCTCCACAATTTAGATCCTGCATTATCTCAATGTCAGTAAGTATCATCCTTTCCTAAAGAAAAAACATGCCATATTGCAGTCAACCTAAGTCATAACTCAAGACAACACAATCATGTCATAATATAATTTTATACAATGAGATTGTATCTGTTGTTACTGAGGGTCATTGAATTCCGTCTGTCAGTGTTATGTTATTGAATAGGTTCAAGTAATAGTTTGTGCTGATTATCAGGAAGTATGTTTAAAAACTGTCACTATGTTTATAGCCTTCAGGGTTGCATTTGAATTATGCAGATAAACAGGATCAAGCAGCATAATGCAACAAAGTGCAACTCCTGATAGAAACTGCAGAATAAAGTTTATAAGAAATTTTCTGGAAAAAAGGGACTTTGTGCATGCTGGTTCTGTTTTAAATGTAGAAGACCGGATATATATAAAGCACATTCAAATTTCTTGATGTTAAGCATATAGTGTTTTCCCAGATGAAAAGCAAAGACCAAAAAAGAAAAGCTTCATTATCCATTGTTAAAAGTTACACATGAGCAAGAATATTTTTTACAGGGGTATTAACTGACTTTTTAAAATATTCAAAAATTGTTCAAACCCATCAGGTCAACATGGTCATGGAAAAAACACTTTTTGTCAACAAAATTCATGTTAGGGTAAACCACCATCTGCATTTTTTAATTATGCAATGAAAAAACTCCTAACAGTGAGTAAGAATGTAAACCACATCATATTTTTTCCTAACTACCTAATTTTTCTATTTTAATATACAATTTAAAATTCATTGCATCTTGGTTAATTAAATAAATTATCCATTTGGAAAAAAGACAATTCAGTGTGCCTACTGGAGCTGAACACAACAGCACCAATTGCAATTGTATATTTTGTTTAATTTGAATAACATTTTGTTTTCATATATTTTGTATTAAGAATTTTTCAGTCATGTTCCTGTGAATGTATTCACTTTTTCACGGGCAATTTTTAAGTAACAAGATAATGAACACTAAGGAAACACATATTATGTGCAAATTTATTCTCTTGCCTATTTGGCTTAGATAATACACTAAAGTATACCCCAAAAAAGCACTAGCACTCCCACTAGGTTTCCAGTTAAGACACTGCACTTTTGTTAGCTACTTGATTTTTCTGTTGCTGGTAAGAAATATCACCATCTTGTTCAGCAGAATTTGTAAGAGTCTTTTCTAATTGCTATTTTTCAGTGATAACTGTTTTATACAGAACTATGTATTACGTTGCTCAGAGAAGTAAAAAAAACAAAAAACAAAAAAAATGCATTATAGCCTAAAAATTAAGTCATCTTCAGGTTTTCTACAATCAAGAATAGAGCTCATTTAGGGTACATGGTCATAGTCTATGTCTGGACATTCATATTTACTTATGTAGAACACCAGATGAATTCAAGTGTATATATAATAGTTCCCAAGACAACTTTGAATCTACATACTCCATAGTCAATACATTGAGGATAGAATGGAATTAGAGGGCAGAATGGCTTGAAGCATTCTGGCAATACTCACACAACTCCTCTTTCCTCATTTCAGCTATTAACAGTGTGGAAAACACATTATTCTGAATAGTTACAAAAACACAGTTGATCAATCTGGAAACTGTATATTTGGAGTAACTCATGAACAATCGCATAAATACCAAAATGTATGCTTTTGCATTGTCAGTAAAAACTACGTTATACCTGACTTACTAAGTATGCAACTTGAAACAATATTCAAGGAAAAATAAACTTCTTCACAGACAATTGCAAAAGAAGATAATCAGATGAAGATGTGGAAGTGAACTATCACTTGATGAGCACACAAGGTGAAAGGTTGTTCTCACGGTCCTACATCACACCAGATGACAAAATTGTCCCATCGCACGATTCATACTTCATAATAGCAGACATAAGCATAATGTGAGTTGACAGTGAAAAGAGGCCAGGCCAGCCCAAATCACAACAGAAACTTTGCATTCTCTTCACATGAACTCAAAAGGGAATATTAAGCTGAAAAACTATATTACATATATAAGATGGTTGCATGGCTTTTAAGAGAGGATTTTTCTCTGCATCCACATAGCAAGAATCTGTTTTAGCCTAATGCTGATTCATTTGTTTCGTTGAGTCTAGCTAATGGGATTGAAGATAAAGTGACTCCCAGGCAGAAAACCTTGTTCATCAAAAACAATTTCAGCCACTTGTACATGTTGTTCTAACTTTCTGAGTAGTAACTTCCATTTTTCACAAGAAATGCACATGCATGCAACAAAAAAATTACCACAGATTGTGTTTCATTTCTGGACTCACAGACTGAGTATGTTAATGTTTTTATCTTACGTATCACCTGCAGACATACTTTTCCTCCCTGAAACAAAAGTGTCTTATGTCTGGGAAAGACTAATTTATATTTTAAAGTATATTTCTAAGATGTAGTTATAAATGGATTCACTTCTTAATATATTTTGCAGAAATTTGTGTAACTTTATTGCCTAGTGGAAGGCAGGTTCATATCCTGAAGAGAAGAAAAACTCAAGAAAATTAACTAAAACTGTGCTTAAAGCAGAATAATTTTGCGTGCTGTGGATGCTTGTAGTACCTTAATGACTGGTAGCCTGACAGTGTTAATACATTATCTTAAAAGACAAGGTGGAGTACAGCACCACCATCAAGGCACGCACAAGAATAAGTAAGAATAAGTGGCCAATAAGCAATTTTGATATTTGGCAATGGCATTTTTTCCTCAAATTATTAAACTGTACGCCACAATAAAAGATATTAGAAGGAGAGATTATTAATATTAAAAAATAACCCAAAACCAAAGAACAATAGCTAATGAAGCGTTCTGCTGTTTGTGAGTGAGAAATAAATCTAAATTTTCACTGGAAATATGTTAAAAGTGAAAGCAAAATGGTGTTGAAGGCAGTATCTTGCACTTGTGTAAAAAGCGTAAATTAATGAATTCTTTACGGAAGCCTTTTTAATTCTGATGAATAAATCCTTTCTTACCATTACAAAGAAAGCCATTAAGAAAAGAGCCAGGCATATTTCCTCCTTTACCTGCTTACAGTCCCCTGCTTTACTCTTGCGGTATATTTACATTTAATTATAAGGTCAGAGTTACCACCTTATCACTGTAACTATTTGACTGCTAACACCTCACTTATGTTTAAACAACACATTTTTCCTAGAATGATGCATGTATTAATATATTGGCATAAAAGCCATCATCCTTGGATAGACTATTAACCACCACCTCTGAAGCCTACCTCATTCTTGGTGCTGCTGAGGTAGGTTCAAGAAGTGCTTTTTTATAACCTTAGATTAAGTGTAGCAGTTGCAATGATGTCCTTCATTTCTATATTTGGCAAAAGGACTCCTCAAGCTGTGTAGCCTTTGGGGTGTGTACGCCTGGTTTGGGCTGCAGTCCCATGCCACAGCACCAGTACTGCCACAGCAGCAGGTACATGTGGCTCAGCCCAGCTGACAAGAGGCATCACGTTCCCAGCAGAAGACAGACACCACCTCAGCATCGTGCTGGGGCTTGTTCCTGAGTGGCAGGAACATCTCGCACAGCTCCCTGTGAATGCCTGTGGTGGACCACAGCATGAAGGCTGCAAGAGATGAGCACGGCTCCAAAAGGGAATCAGGATGATGGGGAGCATTAAAAGAGCAGCAGAAAATGTTCCAAAACACCATTTTCTGAACCACCACACAGGAGATGCACACACCGGTTACCTACTGCATCTGATGGTTTTTTTCATTTGGTTTCTGTTGTTTGTGGTGGGTTTTGGTTGATTGGATGGTTTTCTGTTATGTTTTTAGGTTGGGGGTGGGGTGAGTTTCTATTTTTAAAACAAGAACACAGCGCAGTTTATGGTTTGCTGTCAAGCAGAAGCTCACAGCACTATATCTCTACCCTTTTTAACCTGCCAACACCTGTATTTGCCTGAATTTCTCTTTTTGTCCTTGTTCTTGGGAAGCAGAGAGGCTGCATTAAGGCAGGCCAGTGTACAGCAATAGCAGATTTAACACCAAGCCTGCCTATACCCTCTTTCCTTTGCAAATTCAGAAAAAACAATTGTCAGATTGTCCATGTTTGCCTATATATGTATTAAACTCTCTGTTTAGTTTGGGGGTTTAGATCTCCATCTGTTTATGCTTCCTCAATACTCAGTTAAAATCTCCAAGTAAAAGTAAAAATCTGCTTGAAGAAGGAGAAAAGTAAGTCAACAGAAAGTTTTTCACAGTTTCAAATGAATTATTAAATCATTTTCTGGAGTCCGCAGAAGGAAACCGAAAACTGCCCTTGGGATTTCAAACTCCAGTGAACTTGGTCAGTGCTCTGCATCCCTAACAAGTCTTGTAATCAGACCAAGGGGCTTCTTTGTGGACCCTTTTTTTTTTTCCACCACTCCAGTAAGCACATATCTTTTTTATCCCACTTACTTTTGTTTGCATGGGCCATGTATTTCTTTATCTGTGTTTTCAAATGCTGTTAAACTTCCCTCAGTATTTCTGAAGAAAGTCTGAAACTTAGTAACTCGGTATTCCCGAGGCAACCTGCAATAACAACCAGCGCAGGATTGTAAAGGATACTCGGTCAGGAAAGGGATTTCATTTCTAGTGGGCAATTACAAACAACAAGGGAAATATTATTTTTTAAAATTAAGATAAATACCTTAATGGTGGACTATTAAAATAATGTGCCTGATTTACACAGATCTAAGAAAAAGAGTCCACTATCTTCTTTTTTCTCTTTAGGGATACACTCTTGTTACCAGTACAGGAACATTAATCACACTGAGACTGCCTGTTGGAGTTGCACTTAGAAAGCAGTCTCTTTGTCCCCATCTATCTGGAAGTCCCTTTTCATCAGGCCTGCCAAAACTGCCAGTACCACTGCTTCTCTCTGGTGGTCGGTCATTGTAGGGACACAAGGAGCAGGATGCAACTTCTCCTCCTCTCCTTAGCACCAGTAATTCAGTTATCCCCCAAACCACCCTACAAACCTGTGAATGCCACCCATCACATTGTGTCTGAACAGGCTGCTGGAGAAAAAAATCCCAAGAGATATACACAAAGAACTGCATTTCTGCCAGGAGCCGGTGCAGCACAACTGAGCTCAGGCATGGAGGGATGCAAAGCGGGCACGGGTATACACAGCAGGTCACATGAAATCCCACTGAGAGCACACCAAGAACAGACTCAGTTTGTGGGTCAATATGTTGGAGCAGAAGTGCCAGGGTAAAGCCTATCCTACACCTGCACAGTTCTCATTTAGCAGGTGGAACTATGTGTACAAAATAAACAGCCAAAACTGAAGGCAAGAGTCCTGTCCTCTATTCTGTAGGTCACATTACTTACATACACTAAGTATGGCAATGAGAAAATAATGGCATGCAATAGAGTTAAAAGTGAATGCCTTCATCCTTTTGTTGTTTATCAGTTAACAAAATGACATTATAGAGATGCTTTATGTATTTATTGAAAGGGGAGAAACATCTATCAAAGCTCATTTTAGCTATTGTTACTGCCATCAGACTTGTTCTCTTCTGCCATGAGCTGGAACAGGACTGTCAGTGAGAGATGACTGATACAGGCAAATGATTTTGCATCTTTTGAGATACACACAGAAATATAATCATACCCAAGGTCAAACATTAGAAAAAGGTTGGGCATTTGGGGCAATGAAAGCAATGCTGTCAGATATTGAAATCTCAGCAGGAGATTCAGCTCCATTAAAACTGAATACACAATTACTTTCAGTTTGCTACTTTCCATGCATGCATAACTAGTTTGTTCATCTCGGTGCCCCCTGTGTTAGTCAGAAAAGGTAAGATTTGAATATTTTGAGAAATGGGTATGATACTCCTTTCACAGGAGTCTACATAAGTGATAAAATGACTATATAATACATATGCAACTGGTGAATAACTTCAACAATTAACCTGCCTTGCAGAAGCAGGCCTATGAGATAGAAGTAACTGGCTCTGCCCAGGTATCTTTAAATTCTCTGCAAGTATTTGGCTGACTTCATGTGAGTGGCCTTCCAGGATAGGCTCCTTTGATGACTAGAAAAAGAAACACTCTGCGTGCCTGCTAAAGAGCACCATTGGAGTAGTATGACAAAGAAACAGAACCAAAGGAAAGAAACAAGGAGAGAAACTAATGAAAGCTCATTTGGGAAGTGAATTGTAAATGGATATTAAAAATGGCAAAGCAGAAAGATGATGAGAAGGGCTTTTCTCAGACTGGGGACTGCAGAGGGAGAGTGGAGAGAAGACATTGGAGCTACTGGTGTGTCCAAATTTGAGTACTTTTGAGAGCTTTGCTAGATGTCCATAAATTGTACAGCGCCGAGATAAATGCCATTTCCACTTGGCTATTTGTGCTACACTCTGCCTGTTAATGCGTCTCTGATAAGATACTTCTGACCTCAGAAATGCCCAACCAGCTTCAAACAACAAACATTTATGAAAAAAAATGATCCTCTTAAGAGACGTTTGCTCCAAATCTGGGCTTTTTATTCAAAAGAGAACACTAACTCAAGTTACTGTTCAGGCATTTCTACATTGGAACTCAAAAAGTAATCTAATATTAAAGTTCCAAATTTTACAGAAAAAACAAAGTCCTAATTTTTTTCAGCTTATATTTCCATGTTATTAAAGAGATTGCATCAAATTATATGCTTACACAGTTACTTGTATTGACTGTAGTCAGCACAAATCTTCAGTTTACCTTATCCATGTATTTCATACCATCATTTCCTCATTTCCTGATTCACCATTTACAGTTACAAATGTCTGTGTAACATGTAGCACCAGGAACATACAAATAATTTTATTATGACACCCAGCAAAATTCAGGCAAATCAATTTCTAACAGTACTCCCAAAATTTCTAATTCACACAGAATTTTTCAAGAAGCTAACATTATAATAAATAATATGGATTAACATTAAATAGTATTATTATTTATGGAAGTTATAATACATTTTAAAAATATCCATGTTGTGCCCAACAACTATTTCAGTATGATGTGCAGTAAGGTACTCATCTACATTCACAGCTGCAAATACCAGAGAAAGGTTGGGAGTATCATTTCCCTTCCCCTGCTAAAGCATTTGCTCTCCACCTGCAAAGACCACAAGACACTATACTAAATTTAAAAAAAAAAAATAAATAAAAAAATCTTGAATATGGGATGAAGGGAAACACTATTTTCTTTACAGATTTCTAACCATGGCGACTTTTACCTCCTCTCAGTTACACAGTACCTGGACCCGTGGACCTACAGCAGCCGGCTTCACCACTGGCAGATAGGCAGTGTTCCTTATTGATTTGCTCTTAAATTCCCCAACCCCTTTGCATGTGGTTCTTCTGCTCATATGTATCCTAAACCATAAAGAGCAACAGAAAAGACGGTATAAGGCTTTTAGAAATGACCCAAATTGCTCCTTTCTTATTTTCCTTTGCAAACAAAACAATTCTCCCTAGGATATCTCATTTCATATACTTGCAGCAAAAAACACACCAGCTTTAGGAACATGGCATGCCACTTAGTAGAATTAAAGATGTGCCAGGGCAGCGCTGAGAGCCAGAGGATGTCCTTCATGCCAGAAGCCACAACACGCCATGTTACAAAGAGGTGCATACAGTTTCTTCACAGAAGCGTCCGATTTTCAAACACAGTTGGGCTAATACAAGGCATTTTCTTTCCCTGCAAACCTTGTCTCTTTTGTCTTACCTGCCATGGTACCTAAGCAGACAAGAAGTCTTATGGTTTCCTCATGCTTTAAAAGAGAAATAAAATTGAAAATACAGCCTGTGGCAGCTCTGTGGTTAACTACACCTTTCACATCAGCCTCCTCCAGGGAACATCTCGGGGGTCACAGACCCTCACGCATCATCTTTCCCGGGGGAGAAACCTGCATCACTCTGCCTGTAAAGGCCCAGCTTCCCTTACATCCACTGCAAACAACCCTCCTCACCCTAACTCAGCATTTCTTCTTGCATTATGTTATAACAAGACACAAAAATAACCATAATGTATAGTTCTGCTTCTTTAAAAGCAGCTATATGTATTTGAAAAACATCTCCTGGAAATCAAACCAGCCCAGCCATGTCACCAAGCAGCAGCACGAAAGATACTGGTACATGTTCACTTTCCTTCAGCAGTGTCTCCTAACCCAGCCCATCCCCTTCTTTTTTTGTGAACTTCTTGAATCAAAACAAAAAACTATTTAATTCTTCTAGTAGGACTTCTCTGATTTACAGCAGTTACTGACTCTTCCCTGGGAATTCCAGGGGCTCAAGTCACATGTATAAGTGCGTGCACACATACATGTGTGTGTACATGTGTGTGCATATACACATGAAGGAGAGAGATCACCTAAAGCACTGATAGAGCAGTCTTTTTCTATTTTTAATTTTATTTTTTGCTGCTCCACATGTCCATGGTGTCTAACACATCTCAATGGTCTTTGAAGTTCCCATGCTTTCAAGGTCTCACATCTGTCACGCTATCAGTACCCTGCCACAGATGAAAAGAATATAATTATGGATTTAGTGTAATCATTGATTTCTGGGCTCCAAACCACTCAAAGAAAGGTCACAAGTCCACATGGCTGCCCCTTAGGAAAAGAATTTGCATCTGACTATTTTATTTAGCTGAAGACACCCCCAATTAAACATAGAGACTTCTCTTTGGGCTCTGCACCTGAGGCAACTAGAAGAAGACGGATCAATCTTCCCTGTGCCAACTGTGCCTTATTTGCACCAAGCTGACACCGCTCCCACCTGTTACAGGCAGTAGCCGTGACTTTTTACTCACTAGCCCCCTTTCATTTGCTAGGCAGCATCTCCCTTTGGAGAACTGCCACGGCAGACGTGGAGGACGTGCATCTGAGGAGCTGCACTTTTGGGAAGGTGGCAGAGTGCCAGAAGATTGTGCCTGAAGCAGGGGAGCTGCTGTCAACCCTTCAAACATTTAACTTACTGCAGTTCTCGGAGATCCGCAGTGCAGATGTAAAGACATAATTTTGCCCACAGTATTTGGATTAGCAGTAAATCTACTAATCCAACACAATATCCAAGGGGGCATGGCTAGATCTATGGGTTCATAAATTCACACCACTCTTTTTATTATTCTGGGCCCCAGATGGTTTCAAATGGGCACGGGCATAATGAGATCTTGGAAGACATTATTATATTCTTAGGTCAAAATTCTCAGTCCAATCTCTTTTATCAGGCTCAGAGCCTTTGTGTCCCTGAAGTGCTAATACTTTACGCTGATTGACTCTGCAGGCTTCGGTGGGAGTTCACATTATTTTTGATACAATTATTATTATTATTGACAGCAAGAACTTCACAAAAAACCCACCCCATTTTATATTACTTACAGTGTCATGCTGTCTGGAAAATACAGCGTCTGAGACCTTCATTACACTTATGTTTTTGTAACAAAACAGATGAGGGGGAGGGAAAGGGCAGGATAAAAGTATTATTTTAGTAACGGGAAGACAAAGTATAAGCTTGATCATAAAGACCAGTGAGCTTTATAAATGCATCTTTGAACTGATCGAGGCACTTTTTTTTCTATTTTTTTTCTTTTTTTGAAATAAATGGCTCTTTTGAACCTGGCAGTCGTAAGGAAGTGAAACAGAACAAACTTTGAAAAGTGTGCTTGTCTGAGTCTCTTTACACCATATCTGGCTGAGAGTACAGGTGGCCAAGCACAGAAAGTTCCTGCCAATTTCTAAAGTTACACTTTTATCCACTAAACAAGCATCCTGATCCGGGTTACCAAACAGGGCACTCAACAGGAGCCTCAAAGTGCACATATTAAATATCACTTATTCCACAGCCTGGGCCATCCAGCTTAGTAAAGCTTGATCTAATACTGTTTCACCCTTTTCCTGTGCTCGCTGGATTTTGGGTAAGGGACCTTCCCAGGAGACTACTCTCAGAAAGTATCTTCTTGTAGAAGAGTTGATGCACATGCTTCTATTTTAAAAAGCACATGTTCAGCACATTTTGCTTTTGTGAAATGGAATATGGTTTAAGTTTGTTTCAATAAAAAAAAAAGAAATTCTGCTGGAAGGACTTATGTCAAAGTGCAAAAGGTTTTATACACAATGAATGGATTTTTATTTTTTTTCCCTCTTGCAGGCCACAGCGGAGACACTAAAATGAAATTTTTCTGCCACAATAGCAGTTGCTGTTTTACACACAGAGAATCTACAAGGCAGCTTGTTATGAGTTCTCCATCTTTGTATTTATTTTGGATTAGACTGATTTAATCTAAGAGTCACATCAAGAAAGCCAGACCTTGTCTTTAATGAGAAACTTAATATGTATTCACTGTAAACACTTTAAATGTCAAAGTTTAATGGACAGTATTCAAAGGCCATTATCATAGTAACTATGCTTTTATATCAGCATGGCTGATGAGGAGTAATTCTTTCAAAGGCACTCTTCAAAAAAATCAATAAAAACATTAGAAAAATAATAATAATAAATCCCTACAGTGCATCTTAATACAGAGAAAGGACAGTAAAAAAAACCTACGTAACTAATAGATCCAGAATCAAGCCTCAGCAATGACTGCCAATGTGAAAAGAATGAATTGTATGAATATAGTGCCAGGTACCACTGAGCACTACAAACAGGGCAAATTTGTATTCAGCCTTCTTGTCCCCTGAGCTAGCATCTAAACCCATGTCAGCATCAGCCTCCTTAAGCTCAGCTGCTCCCTGCTCTGCACTATCTTCCTTCAGGTCCTTCTCACCCAAAGAGACGTTAACCACCTTCATACAGTATATAGACATATATATCCCCTAGGAGTAATTTCTTAGCACATAATTTAATAATTTTGCATAGCAAAGCTTAACAGAGGAACTTTATTATTTTTGTAAAAACTCCTAGAGTCTCCCATCTCATTAACAGGAGTCTCTTCCCTAGGTCTTCCAGCATGCCTTTCCCAGAACTTGGGGGGGCTAGCAACAGGGTGGGGAGGTTGCTGGGATGCAGAGCTCAACCCAGCAGTGTGTGAGAGCACTAGGATCACTTTCACTTGAGCTCTGGCTACATTGTACTGATTAAAAGCATTATGTCAATCTGCCTTTTTATTCCCCCCCCAATAACTCCTGCACTGTCTGATCCATCCTTTGTCCAAGCACATTAAAAGTTTCCCGCATTTCCACACATACTTTATGCCCATTATATCACAGTCAATTTGCAGATCTATGGTGGACACACTCATTTTCTCAGCAGTATTTAAGGAATGCATATCTAGTGGCTTCAAAAAATTCTTACACATTCCCGAATGATTATTGTTCACTGAAACAGAAAGTGGAAAAGCTCTGTGTGCCTGAATGAAGATCCATCTTGATCTGGAAGGTATTGCTTCATACATTAGTCACAAAATCAAAGCCTGTGACTTGATGATGTTTATCAAAAAGAAGAAAGCCTGTTCAAGCAGGCTCAATTTTTATTTTCAGTCATGGATATATCTACCAATTTATATATAATTTTATTTAATTGAATTTAGAATCAATTAAAACATGTCACTTATATGGAATGATGTAGCAACCAAAAGCTACTGTTTACTCATTCCCTATACTGAGAAACTTTCCCTTTGGCAGCAGGGTTGAATTTTAAAAGGCAATGATAATAACTACATTCATGCATACTCAGAAAGGCACCAAAATAATTCCTTTCCAAACAGATTCAGAGAGATCAAAAACTCATGTTTCTGTGGATTCAGACTCAGTTACCAACTAACATGACGCTACGCTGTTTTATCTGGGCCTTCTTAAAATACAGAAATGGAGAAAAGAAGATAATTTCATTCTCCAAGTACTGTTACAATATGGAGTTAATTGAGGAAAATGCGTCATCAATACATATTTATTTAATTTGCTGACTAACCGTTGTGTATTTGCTACTTCATTTTTACTACATCTCTGCTCCAGTCTCAGTTGTCTATGGTTTATAAGGGAGACAACCTGCAACCATGGCATTTCCAAAATCATCCTTGAACTATTCTTAGAGAATAACAAACTGTACAAGTGTTAAGTGATTCTGACTTCTTTTGCTCTCTAGCATGCATCTCTCTTGTTTTGTTGCTACCTGATAATAAAAGGATATAGTTCTTCAGAAATGAATAGTGACAGCAGTGAACTGGTGTGAAACTGTTGTTGTATACATAGGACCTGATTCTTTGCTAACTAATTCCACTGTAAATCAGATCTTCCTCTGCTGAAATCAACAGAGCTTGCACTGACGTAAAGTATGTTGTACCAAGGAATAGATGAGGTCCATACACTGCACATGTAAATGAAGAAAGTGTCAGCCCTGAAAGTCTGCTATTGATACCCACCAGACATAGCAGCTACTTAAAAAGATGTGGCATTGATTATCTGTCGGGTACACACTCAAGCTCTTGACTCAAATTTTTCAGAGAACAGCAGAAATGAATAAGCCTTTCCTCTGAAGCATACCAACTAGTTAAAAAAAAAAAAAAAAGGAAAAGAAAGGAAAAAGGATAATAATTCTTCAATGAGGCACATTTTTGCCACTTTATATTTGTAGAATCCTAGAATCTTTCCATGAAACACACATCAGCCAAAGACCAGCAACACTCAGAAACAGCCAGGATTGACCTCCTACAAGTTATTACTCTCCCTCTCCTTGTCCTTTGGAAAGAACTATGTAGCTACTACTCTAAAAGAAATTCAAGAAGCATGAATTGATAACAAATGAGACATTAGTGAAATCCACAAAAATTGCAGCAGCAAACAGAAAATAAAATTTACTGCTTCGTTTTAGTATCCACATTCAAGTGAGAAGAGTGTATGTGATGATTAGCATATGTGAAGATGCCAAGAAGAGGTGCAGTATCATCTTTAATACTAAATAACACATTAAGAACACCCAGCCGGAAATTCTCCAAATAACCTTAAAGTATTTGTTAGCAGTTTTTTTCTCAGATCATAAATTTGCATTCTTCTAATTGGCTATATTTGCCTTGATTTGCGTTTTAAAAAAAAAATAATAATCCAGAAGTGATTTTCCTTCATCCTCTCTTCAGTTTTCCTCCACACAGAAGCTAATCACCCTTTGGGTGTCTTGAATGCAGGGGAACATGTCAGAAGCCTGAACAGTCCTTACACTGATACCTTGTGCCTGGACTTCAGCCAAAAGGCAAGTTCCTCATGTCTGAAGTGGGCAGGGGTAGGTCAGCCCCTTTACTTGCACCCACTTGCTGGGCTATTTTGAATTGCTGAGGATCAGCTACTCAGTTTAATGATGTTATAATATGATGTTTACATCCCTGCCTACTGTGTCTTCTTTCTGAGAAGCCAGAAACAAAAGTCACAGGAATCTGTTTTTCTTGTCTTTATTATGTTGGGTCATGTCCTTTGTTCAGTTTTAGATCACAGAGATTACAGAATTATCTCTCTCTCCAAAACTTTGAATCATTTTCTCAGATGTGACATTGCTAAAGTTGCTTTCTGGCCTCTTTTCAAATAGTGGTTGCGAAATGATATTCACTGAATACTAAATAAAGTGAAACTTTAAATATCTTGTGCTCTGTGTTTACACCATTCAGCCTTGGAATGTGCTAATCCTACATGTTCAGGAAACAAAAAAGTTCTTTTAATTAGTAGGTGAGTATATGAAGTCAATTGTAACCTTCAAGAAGCTGCTGATGGGTAAGAAGGAACTTTGCTGGGTGCTCCTGACACTATGAAAAGAAAGTATCACATAAACAGAAGGTGTGATAAAGGGTAGCACAAGAAACTGGCTCATTTCTGTTTCTAGGATCTATTGTTATGTGGAATGAAAAATTGATGGAAACCTATCAAGCCAAATGCTAAGATTATCCAAAGATAACTAATGCAGCTTGAAGCAAAGCAAGAGGGTAAGTGAGAGATGCCTAGTACAGTGCCCAAAAGGAGAGTATTATAAAACAGATATATTTTCCAATGAAGCAGATAAGTAAAAGCAATTGATAATTGAGATCAATTCGAATCTGGATTTTCTCATGAGAATTATCATTCTGTCCATGGAACTGAAAATGGGTGAATAACAGTTCAGTTGGTTTTTGGGGTGCTTTTCTTGGGGTTTTGGGGTTTTTAGGATTCCAGAGATGATGAATACCTTCCTTAAATTTTTCAAGATTCTACTTTTTAGTTGGTTTTCCTTTAATCACAAACTGTTCATGCAAGAGAATTATCTCGAAAAGTAGCCCAAAAACACTTTTCAGCCTCAAACAACTAAAAAGAATCCAAAACTTTTCAGTCAAACCTGAAGTTTTGAGATACTCTAATTTACAGAAAGGTATTCCCTTTCACAGCTAAAGACCACCAGGACACAGCTATAACAGAATTCTTGCCCCAGTATGTGGCTTCAGGTGCTGAGGAGGCTTTAAATATTTTTTCTCTGGATAAATTGGAAGATAGGAGATTTAGATTATATATTAGGAAGAAGTTCTTTCCTGAGAGGGTGGTGAGGCACTGGAGCAGGTTCCCCAGAGAAGTTGTGGATGCCCCATCCCTGGAAGTGTTTAAGGCCAGGCTGGATGGGGCTTTGAGCAACCTGGTCTAGTGGGAGGTGTCCCTATCCATGGCAGGGGGGTTGGAACTGGATGATCGTTAAGGTCCCTTCCAATTCTATGATTCTATGAAATTTTGTCCAAAAATTTCAGGCTGCCATGCCCTCTAAACCATCTGCATTAACAAAAATTGTGGTAAAATCTGATTCTGAGCCATTAGGCTCACAACTAATGTTTGCCAGGACATCAAGCATGCAAAACACTTTTTATGCACATGGACATAGGAAAATAGTATTTCACCATTTCCATTTTACTGTAAGAATTATGGGTCCAGATTTTCAAGTTCAGTTCATTTAGTGCTACAAGACAAGTAGTTACCTACACTCAACTCCCAAAAGCAAGTTAACATTCCAGGCGTCTAGGATTTGCTCACAGTGGGTCATAGATGGACGGTTCAGCCATTATATATTTTTTTACTAATTTGTCTCCAAAATGAATAGTGTAACTTAAAGCTTTATAGTGACAAGAACCTGCAATTGTCCTCTGAAACTAAAGACCCAATCATTGAGATACAGCAATTCACATGTCTTAATATTACTGACGTATAGGTGTATATCTGACTTGTAAAATTTGATTCATTGGTTTATAAAGAAGGTAATTTTGTCTGGAAAGTTTACTACAAGCACATCACTGCTTTGGAAGTATTTTTATTTCCTTCCCCCCCCCCCCACTTGCTAAAAGACTAAGCATTATCTACTAATAACATGAAGATGCAGAAAAGAAAAGGTCAATTTAATTGGAACTACTATTTCCTGGGGTTTAAAAGGAAAATGTTGAAGCTAAGATGACATTGACAAATTGCTACTATTTATTTAAATTGTGTAATGCAATCTACCAGTAGTTCTATAATCTGCATGTTTGAAGCAGTTGACCCGTCCAACTAATGCAAACAAATTAGCCTCCCGGGTACCAGCTATACACTATAAGCCATTAAATATCGTAATCTAACATCATTTAATACACAAACTCTCTTAGTTAAAGTGTTACAGTGAATACATGTTATAAAAATTACAATATGTGGGGTCTAAGTGCAGTGGAGCCTAGGTCAGTAAATTTGTCCTTTCAGTCATTCAGGCCAAATGAAAGCGATGGCAACGCTGCCAGGATTTCACCACATCTCCCAAGCACATCGAGACTCTGCCCAGCAGATATCTTCATTGCTGTGTGATTAATTTCCTCTAAAATCCAACACTGGTTTAAATGTTTTAGTTCAATCGTTCTTACCGCTAATATATTATACAAATTTTATTCCAATAAGTAAATTGGCCTCATGAAAGTGTTTGCATATTAAATATTTCTAAGAAAATTAAGGCTCTATTATGCTTCTTCTACACAAGCTAGAAACAACTCATTATTTCTCACTGATTTATAGAAACCTCAATCCAGAGACACCACAATTCATGCAAATAAAGTCACCTGAAGGGAATGGGGCTGTTTACCAGAGAAAAATATGAACAAAACCTGGCATAATTAATAAAGAAATAATTCCCATAGGAACACAACTCTGGTGCTTTGTGAAGAGGGAAAATTGCCTGTTCTCCATTATGATAAATATACCAGTAGAAACATATATAATTCTTATTTGTCACACTGAGAGGTCTGTTCTGGAATTGATCCATGAGTAAAGTCCGCCTCATGCAGGACCAAGACCCAAAAGACAGGTCTGAGGGCTACCATAACTTACACTTGACTTTGCTGGCCCTTGAATCAGTCCTTAAAAGGTTGGCTAGTCAACAGAGTTTCATAAAAGCAAAGAGACTGATTTAATGATTCCATACTACTTTTACCTATCAGGAAAGTAATACTCCTATAACCAAAGGAAAGTCAATAGGTTATATATCACTGACAGGCTATAAAGTCATTACAGGAGCTTATGGGACTGAGTCACACAATTAATTGCCTAAGAAAAGTCTCCTGGTTGCAGTAAACAATATATATTATTAGTGTATTGATGCAAGGAGGGCTATCCTTTACATGAACTTTTCTGGAAGATAGCTGAGCAACAACAGCAAAAATAACCCCACAAAACTGAATACCCTCAAATTACCAAACCACGTAGAAGATTTTTCCAAGCTGTTACTGAACTTCCTTCTTATAATCTATGTCTTAGGTGGAAAAAAAGACTTTATAAACTTATGATTTTAACTGAGACTCAGTTTTCCACACTGAAAAGAAATAGATAGAATGAAGTAAGACCTATAGAAACAGCAAAAATGAGGAGAAAAATAAGAGATTCTGCAGAAATTTAGGAAATCTTACTGTGGGTGTATGGATATTAATAGTTTCACGTGCCTTGTTGGGAAAAACACAATGGATTTGAAGAGCTATCTGAAGAGATTTAATTTCAATGAACATTAACAGACAGCAAGAAGGAACTGAGCAAAGTGCTCTGATTCAGAGCATATGACCTTCCTCGGTAGAGCCATCAACAACTGCCCAGAACTTTGATATATATAAATGTAGAAAATAATCCCTTTTAACTTTAAATAGCCTCAATCAATAAATTACAAAACCAAAGAGACCTAACCGAATCCAATCATGAGACCTCACAAGCTCTGCCTCCCGCTGCAAGCACTGACAAGGTGTTATGATTTTACCCATTAGAGGTGGTTGTTTTTCACTACAAAAATTATCATATATTTTCCTTTCTCCAAGGCGTAATTAAGTGACTCATGGACGAGATTTAGAAAATCGATACTTGTCAGAGGTAAAAACAATGATCACTCGAAGAGGCAAGTTTACCGTAGGATTGTGATTTTAGTCTTTTTTCATATTCTTTGCCAAGTTTGGAACTGTTCTGGTTCTTAACAATCAGCTTATTGTCAGCTGCTAAATATTAATTTCTCCTGACTTGAGGTCTTTTAAACTGAAATGACATTGCAAGGTGATTTGAAAGGTAAGTCATTCAACATTTTCTGAATTTTGGTTCAAAAGCTTATGTTCTTTAATATAACCACTACTGGCCGGTGGTTGCATTTTCCCTCTCTATAGTGCATTGCAATGCCTTGGACTTGCATTAAACACACTATTACCTTTAGCAATCCTAATTAATTTGCAGGTTAGTTCAACTTAAAGTTAGGATTTACAGAGAAACATTTACAGAGAAACAAATCCGCATTAACATGAATGATAACATATGAGGTATTTTAAATGAATAGTAATTAAAATTTAGTAGGATGATAATATGGTAATTAAATATCAATTGTTTGCGCAGGACCACTTATTGAGTTTAATAAGTATGTAAAAGATATTAATCTAGTTGTCATGCAATTACCTCATTGAGGGGGAGTGAGAATCTGAGCGTGTGTGTGTGTGGGAAGAACAAATCATGAAATGCAAAATTCAGTTTAAAATCTGCATTAAGGTTATGACAGAACTAAAAAAAAAATAAAAAAAATCACTCTCTCTTTTCTCACCTCACGCTACTGAGTATGCAGGGAGATGCACAAAGGTGAGCTGTGGGTATGAAAAGGGCTGTTGTAACAAGAGGGCCAAGGAGGGGACATGGACAAAGGCATCCAGTGGAAACAGAGGCCAACTGCAATAGACCATGGCAAATACAACGCTATAAATTTTAAATTTTTAAAGAACATCTGAACATTTATTATAAGACCTCCATGTAGCTAGATATCAATTACTGTACTTAACAAATGTCATTTAGCACTCTAAAGAATTATTTGCATTTTTACCTGCCATGGGCTGCCATTACACTAAGTGCCCAATACACAAGAAGGAAATTTCTATGGGATTTGCATATCAGTGAAGTTTTCTGCAAAGTTATTGTGACAATTGTACAGGTACCCATCAACTTTACCCCTCCATAAACAAAAATAGACACTCTTTATCCATGTATCATAATTTAAACCTGCCAAATTTAAAAAAAAAAAAAAGGAGATGGAATGATCCCCACATTTTTTCTTATAAATTATCCATCTTTTCTGCAACAACTTTGGAAGCAGTGCAAATTTTTTTATAGCTCGAAGCAGTGATAAAATATTAACCATATCATACATATTTTTTTTCACAGCCCTGTGTGGAAAAAAGGCAATATTTTTATGTTCCTTTGTTTATATAGGCATTAGAAGCAGAGAAAGGTGGTAGGAAACTTGAGCTAACTTGTCTGCCCACCAAGGGGGATGCAGTTCACCTACGTTATTCCCAGCAAGACTTTGACAAGCCTGTTCACAGAAACTCACCAAAAAGAGGATCCCTCACCTTCCTAGCAGGGTTGTCTTAATGTTTAACTAGCCTTCTTGTCCAAAATGTTTGCTGCAAAGTAAGCTAATTTCTTCTTTTCCTAAGCCCAAAAGGGAGAAAGAGATATTGACTTTTCTGCCCAACAAACCCAGCTCATTCAGCCCTGTCTACAACCCACTGGTTCTGAATCTTTCATCATTCTTGGTCCTCTTCAGAGCTCTGATTCCTGCACAGCATCCTTAAAGAACAGTGTTTAAAAATGGATGCTACCAAGACTGCAGCAGGACCAAGAGCCTGCCCTGCCCCCAGGCTTCAGAAAAACAGCAGAGGCATCTTGGAAAAATGTTTTAAGCAAAACCAGAAATGAAAAAGAGGAATAGCTTCAAAATAAATTACAGGGCATAGTGCTTTTCCCGTCACCTCCCAGCATCACTTTATGATCCTCAGGTTTAGGAGCGGAGAGAATAGGGAGAAAAGTGTTTTCTCCTTTCAAATACAAACTATTAGATAACCAAAAAGCTTAATATGTAGAAGGGAGGAAAGGAAAGATGAGCGAGGTTAAAAGCACAGTTTAGAAAAGCTCTGTACAGAAAATAGAGCCAAGGCAGTGTAAAGAGCCACCACCTCCTAGGTACTGCGCCTGTTTCAGTGGTATTAGAGCAGGCCAGCTCTGCTGAGCCTCCCAAGGGAGCTGTCTCTCAGCCTTCATTTTTTCTCCCAGCTGTCCCCACGGCCAGACTTTAGCACATCCACATTCTGAGTCTCTTTAATTAATTAAAAGGAGAGAATAATTAACATAGCAACTCTTATTCTGGTTTAGGCCATCAGAGAGAGGGTGGAAGGGGAAGGAAATGCACCTGAAACCAAGCTCTTTTGGTGATGCAAAGCAGCTGCAAACCCAATAAAGAGGTAAATCCAAACAAGTTTAGCGTTGCTCTGCATTCCTACAAAGCTACAGGGTACTGGGGAATCCAACTCACAGGAAGAGCAGAAATGGAAACCTTTCTAGCAGAGAAAACACTCTAAATATTAGTAGCTTCTGCAGTAGTGTCGGCTCAAATATGGTGATGGGTCACATAATTTTTGCAAATCATACCACTAGATATTGGGAAGACTTGCCATACCATACGTGCATCCGTATTCTCTTTCAAAATGATCAGTTGTTGAGAGAAAAAAATAAAGAGTTGTGTTTGAGAGAGAAAAAGCAATATGCACTGAAGCTCGAAAGCAGGCTTGCATTTGAAGTGTCACTCTTCGTTTTTATCACCATTTTATCACCACTAAGGGAAAGTGCTCTGCAGCATACAGAGCGCTGCCTTATTCAATAACACGTTAGAAGCAGTTTTTTTAGCGTGGAGATAGAAACAAACAAGGGGAAAGGTAGAGGCAGATGATTAAATGGACTGAAAATCCAGGCTGACACACTAGTAACCAACTGAGCAAAACTGGGGTCAGGGGAGAGGTACAAGAGCATGAACCAGAGCTTAAATTATCCAGCTTAAATTCCCACTTATTATAATACACCACCAGCTTATGTCATTGTATTGCCTTGATTTCATGTCTGTATTCTGCAGATTGTTGAAATATTCCCAATTACAAGTCTGTAGTTTAATATTTCCATGACTGCAAAATGACACGTGGTTTGTTCAGTAGTCCAAACAGGCTCTTCCACCACCATCACCACGTCTGCGGCTGTATAAATGCACGTTGTTGACTCAGATCACTGGGCCAATTTTCTAAAACAATTTCTTAGGAGATGTTACGCTCTAATATCTCTAAACCTACTCAAAGACTTTTTTTCATTTGAAGATCACTGACCTGGTGCAAGAAAATATTTTCTCTCCATAGGAGGCAGACCTCTTCCCTTCCTGTGACTTTCAAACGACCAAAACTTTGAAGAATTACTGTACATCTTTTCCCACTCTCTAGAGCACCCAGTTCCTTACTCAGGGAGACCCCCTGATGTTTTCAAAATATAAATAAACACTATATGCATTCAAATTTCAATTTACATTTATACCTGTGTGTGTTTTACAGATTTCTCTCTTGAGCCCACTAAAAGTATTTCTTTTTGACAACCTCTATAAGCAACCATCTTTAGCTCACAGGATCAAAATGGAAAAAAAAGATAATTTCTATCCTTGATTCTGCTGTTCCTTTAATATTGCATCTGTATAAAGATATCACACACTTTCAGCAAATAAAGACCCATTTCTAGCTTTGTCACAGAATGGCAGTAAGTGGAACTTCCAGCTGGCCTGACCTATACTTAGCTGCAGCATTACAATTTGGAAGGTCTTTTAAGTCATTATGTAGATATTTAGGACCTAGTAGTACAGAGCAGGATGATGAAAAATTTTGTGCCATTGACATGAAGTTTGATTTGATATTTCATTAGGATGGGAATATTAATGACATAATACAACGTAACAAGTTATTTTGTCTATATCATGTACACATGCTGAAAAAGAATGCAAAATGCAACTCCATCAGTCATCGCATGCAAATAGCTGGATCAGGAATATTTTCTGATTTTCAAAAATACTTTGTTTACCTTCCAAAACAATCATCATTGTCTGAAAAGGAGTTGGAGATAGCCATAATTAAATGGCCCAAAATCCCCACTGTACTGTGTGCGCATTGGTATCCATCCTGAGCCTGCAGAGCACAGGCGGAAAACTTTATATTTCTAAATATAAGTATCCTTACAAGTCAGTATGTAAGTATCCTTACAAGTCAGTGTATACAGATTAAAAAAATTATTTAAAAATGACCTAATGATAAAAATATTCTGCTGCAGAGATTGCATTTTCAAATAATTATTTTTCTTAGGAGATTTTATTTCATTCAGATATTTGCCTTGGTCCAAACCTCATCCTTCACTGTAGTATTTTTTTGCACACTTTGATAAAGTTTACCATGGTAAAACATGATGCTGTCAATGAAATTGCATAAAGGGATGAAACAAGGTAGACCTCCATTAAGAACCTTAAATGAAGTAATTCACAGTGGAGAAGAGAAATTCTGTGGGAGGATGATTCAGAAGGGATGAGCAAATCCTTCCTCACCAAAGACTACAGTGATTCTTAACAATAGCCTTTTTCCAACACATCATCCTCAGGCTACTCAGTGAGCTGCTCCACCACCAAAACCACATGGCCTAGTAGAAGGGTTGCCACACAGTGGCTGGAAAGGTCAAAGACTGTCTGATGGACAGGGACAGCTCAGGAAGCTCCTTGGCATGAACTTAAAAGGTTTGTGACAATGACCTTGAGCCATGTCAGAGCAAGATGTAGGGAAGAAAGTACCCTCAAATCAGAGGTACCCTTGCTAGAGAAGGAACTTTGCTGCTGCCTTTTCAACTAAAGTCTCTTTAATGTTAACATAATACCCACTGGAGAACAAAGCCATCTGTGTGCAACTGCAGTTACCCAGCTGCTTGATAGAGGAGGGGCAGAACTCTCCTGACTGCTTCAGGAAGAGTTAGGCTATCCCCATACACCAATAGAAATATAGCCCACTTTATGCCTGCATATACCAAATTTGACAAGGAAGGTCCACATTTTTGGAAAGCAGTTGTGTTTAGACATTCAGAGTGGAAAACACAGTATCCTCTTAATTTGAACTGTGTGTACTGCCACTCTTCTGATGTTGAATGTACCCCTGGAAAAGTGAATACAGCACATTACTTTCATAATTCCTCTAGCAACTTAATTCCAAAATGAAGCAGTAACACAGCAATGAGAAAAAGTACAGACACTGTTGGTTTTTCTCTTTTGAAACTGAGTGCTCAAGTAAGCAGGTGTGTGATCTCAGAGCCCAGTCAGAACTTCAGCTGGTGTCAGTTAATATCAGGCAAGTCACGTGTCTGGCTATGATAAAAAGGTGGTGGAGAAGTTGGACACTACTAGACTGTTTGTTTTGTTGGTAGGGATTTAGGAATGCTGTAAAATCAAGAACATAAAAGGAACAGCAGAAAAGGTTTATTCAAAGATTTAAAGTGTAAATTTTCACAAAAGTTATGGAGGTAATGCATCTGACAGAACCAGACTTCAGTGAAGCACCCAAGGTGTCAGAATACAAGATCAACTGGAAAGACCATTACTTGTTGAAGCATCAACATATTTGAACTCTAGAAAGGCCTTTTTTCTTCTGTTGGAATTTCATTTTAAAAACCAAAATCTTTAAAAAAAAAAAAGATTCCAGGAAAACGAATTAAGACTTTGTGGTCATCTTCTATTATGGTGCCTCTCCCTAGGTCTCTGCCCACACAGCTCTGTTAGAATGCTCTGAAACGGTCATTATGGCTTCCTGTCGGGTCATAACAAAAATAACATTTTTAGAAATAAAGTTAGAGGGCTCACAGTCTAAATGGACATTGCTAGAACATGGACTGGCAGATGTGGTGTGGTGAGGAATTTGCATCTCTTGGAGTAAGGGCTGGAGAGATGGGCCAAGATGCCAAGGAGCCATGATGGAGGGTTGGAGTCTGTACGCCTTCTCCAGCTACTATCAAGCTGGTACAACCCCCTTCACATAACTCCTTGCCCCTAACTGTTAAGTAAGAAAGCTAACAGTTACCCACAGAGTAGGCTAATCTTTTTAATTCACATTTACAAAACATATAAAATATATTCCAAAAATTAAAAGAGGTTCTGATACTGATTCATTAATAGCAGTGCCTAAAGCAGCAGATGGACCTTGGCTACAGTACTTCAATATATGCATTATTTAGGCCAGTAATTTCCTTTTCCCTGAAAACATCTGGCTTCTAATGCTCATGGGGAAAAACAACATGATCTAAAACTGATTTTAAGTACAGGTTCATCTTCTATGGGGCAGGTTAGTTTATTTACTACTATGGAGGATGGAATGAGATATACAATTTTCCATATAACATGTTAAATGATTTTGCAAGGGAAGCTTACTGGATACGGTTTTCTAATTGCTCTCTATAAAACCCATGGGAAGAGCTGCTGCTTTTTCTGTCCTCAGGTCTTTAGCACAAGCAGAGCTGTATGAGTAACTAACGTTTTGGAGAATCCCACACTGCGGGATCAAAGCATCGTCAGTCCCCAACGCTCCTTTCCACAAAAGACTCCATCACCAATAGCGATTTGCACACACCCCTGCTTCCCTCAGACTGCTCTCCACAACACAAAATGTGTTTCTTTAAAACTAGCAATGTCTACTCTAATGTAAGTTTTTTAAAATAGACTTTTATAAAGATTACTGCTAAGAGAACAGTGTCAAGAATAGGTATTTCACACATCAGGGAAGACAAATCCCACCTAATAAGATAGGGAAGTATGCCATAATAGCCTTGAAATTAAACGTTTTTCTAATAAGTAATCTCAAATGAAATGCTATTAGAAGACAGTGAAACCAACTATTTTCAGGTTCTGATACAAAGTCTAAGTAATTAGCTTATGGTAGTGAAATGCCCCATGTGAAAATGAACTAACGTTTTAGTTGTTTGAAATACTAACAATCCTAGAGAGAAACTATCAACCTGTTTACAGATTATTATTATTTTTTCTTAAAGTCTTCAAATCACCTGGTCCCAAGTAGAAAAGATAGGAAAGAATAATCTGGTGGAATTAACAAAATAGGGAATAAACCCATTGCCTCCGGTTCTACACCTTCCTCAGTTGCCCTCAGTCAGAAGCCTGTATCAAGTTTTTCTGAGCTCTCATGTCAAGATGGGCTTTTTACAAATTATATTGACTTTTTACCACTCAGATGACAGGGGGTGCATAGGTCTGTAGTAAAATCTAAATATCAGAGCCAAAACATGCTTTCGTAGTTCATGAGATAGAAACAAGCCATTGAAGAGAGGTTGCATCGCTAGCCATACACCTTAGATAGGGGACCCGAGGAGTGGGACACCACAGCCAGATTTACTTATAAACCATCTTCATAAAGACCAACAAGGTTCGGAGAGAAGGACTGACAACATTTTGATTAAAAAAATACTCAGTTGTCTAGATTCCTGGTTTTGTAACTTTTTTGCTAGATTTTAAATTACTGTTAAATAAAACACAGAAAACATTCCAGATGAGCAAAATGATACCTTCAGCCCTCTTTGCGGGGAGCTGCAACGCATCATAGAATCATAGAATGGTCCAGGCTGGAAGGGACCGCCAAAGGTCATCGAGTTTGGCCTCCCCGCAGTCAGCAGGGATACCCCCAACTAGACCAATCGTCCAGGGCCCCATCAAGCCTCACCTTGAATATCTCTAGGGAAGAGACCTCAACCAGCTCCCTGGGCAACCTGTTCCAGTGTTCTACCACCTCATAGGAAAGAACTTGCTCCTAATCGTCCTCTTTCCACATTTGAAAACTTTCTAACATGGAGTATGAAAAGATTCTCAAATATTTGTGACTACAGATGAGCTTAATTTTAAGCTGTTCACAAAATGAGAGAACTTCACTACCCTCTAAAATAACTATTACTATAGCAAGGTAGATGATGCCTAAGGAAGATTTCAAAGGTTAGATTTTACTCTTCGTAAGAGTACTTTAAACATGAACCTGTTCCTCAGCTACATCATTGCTCCACATCCATACTAGCCTAAATAAGAACAGATATTTCTGGTAGTTTCCCACCCAATATATTTTACCTTAAAAGAAATGGAAATTAAATTCTTAATGAAAAATTGGGACAATATAAACTGGATGATGATATCCTGCCAAAAACCAGAGATGAGAGAGAACTTAAACACCTTACTTCTGTAGCAGTAGCCTTTAAAGTCTCCCATAAATTTCTTTAATTTAAGAATTACCAGCTGACAACTAGGTTACTCCTCAATAGAAAGCTGACATCATCAGAATTCTGCTGATACTGGGACAAACAAAACTCTCCAACAATTTACTGTACAGCAATAAAACAGTCAACAATGCTGCACTAATCAAACTGCGAAGCAGCTTTCATTAGATGACTATCTCTGCATGAATAATGCACTATCACGTGTTTAGGTTTAATTAAATGTAATACATAAAATTTCTTGTAATGAATATAGGTATCCATATGCCTCTATTATACTTGACTTCAATAATTCATCCATTTTTCTCACATCCACTCATTTGGACAATTCATCATATTGCCAGACTACTAATGTAAGTCATGTATGGGAAAAGTTTTGATAGTAATTTACAGGCTGACTAGGATTATAATGCTGCTGCCATCGATATTCAACTCTTTTGTAAAGTTGTATTGAATGGAGCAATTAGAAATGGATAACTGCATTTAAAAGGAAAAACAAATGACATCTTGACATGATGAAAGGATTTTAAGAGGATTTAGGCTTGGATTCTCTGATTCTGTTATCATTAAGATCTCCCTACATTAATTAAAACTACATGCTATTTCTTTCACCCCTACCCATTTATTTTTTAATTTTTTTTGGTGTATAACCCATGCTAATAGATTCTACACATTTGCAGACTCCGGGTATTGGGAGATCTGGCTACTCTCAGACTACTGAATCTGGAAACTTGAGTTTGAACTCTACAAAAGAGCTTTTCCCCCCATTAGCACATGTCATCTATTCCTACAGAAATGTTCCGCATTCACACTACAGTCTTTGCAAGAGAATACTGTGGAGAGAAACCAGTATCATTTCAAAGAGAAGAGTTTCCTTTATCCTTACCCCCATACTCATTGCGTCTTGCAAACCGCCCACCTGCTTTGTTTCTGGAGCTTGGCTGCAGACACGGGTCTAACCTGCCTGAGCTCCCACCCCCACCTGACTTGCGCAAAGCAAGCAGAACTGCACTTCTACACTTCTACTCCACATGCCAGCATCTGCAGATCTGATTTCACTCTGTAAATAGATTATATCCAATATTTATAAAAAGATTAAGCTAATCTGACATTTAATTAATGGAAACGGCAATGTTTGACTTTTAATTTTAATAAGCAACACCCTTTGTTCCCACAGAAATCATTACTAGCAGTATGTTAAAAAAAAAAAAAAGCCAGAAAGATTTAACAAAAGGTTCCATTAAATTAGAAAGCAATAAACAAACACAGCCAATTTATGCATCAGAGTCATTAAATGTGTATCCTCTCCAACACTTTCTTCACAGATAGTACTTAGGTCTGCTACAATTGATCTGCAGGGAGCAGTTACCTTAATTATAAAATGAAACACCTCTGCTAATGCAGTTTTGGAGCCTTGTTAGTTTACACCCCAGACATGTGGCTCCGAATGGGCTCCAAATGCTAATGTCAGTTAAAGGCAGACACCCCCAGTCTCTGATGTGCCGTGCTTGGCAGTCCATGACCGCAGTGCCTACCAGGCGCCCCTGTTTTTTTTCCTCCCTCTTGCCCTTGGGGTGGAGATAAAATGCGAGAACTCTTTGGTCCAGCTCAGCATGTACTTTTGAATAGTTCATTCATGGGCAGCCATTTGTACAAGAAGTCTTTTTATCTGATTATCTGCGCTCATTGTTAGGGCTTGTGCCTAGATGTGATGAGCCTTGCAGGAAAAATTAAAGAAGATGTAAACAGTAAATGCAGACATTTTGCAACATAGCTAAAAATAAATTGCACTACAGGCAATTATGCAAGTTTTACTGGATACATTAAAAAGACATTAAATGCACAGCTGTTTTAAGTGTCTTTTAAGCTGATAAATTAACTGTCTAATAAATTGTAAGATTTGTCAGCTAATAATGCTATTTTATCTGCTTTAACATATGCCTTCCTAGTTCATGAAGCATTATTGTAAGTGCCAAAAGGAGATAATGTGCATTTTACAGTGTTATGTCTTAAGTGGAATGGATCATTGGCCATGAAGAAGTGTGTTAATAAATCTCCTAGGCTTTGTTAATTGCACTCAATGAAGTGTCACTGTTAAAACACAAAAGATGTGATAGAGAAAGCTGAACATAATGTCTTTCAGTTTTACAATTAACAGTTCACTAGGCAAATCGACCAAAAAGACCATAATTTGTTGAAGCCTTATTAACTTACATTTTCCTAGTCAAGGTCATAATTGTGAATGGCTTAAAGCTATCTTTTAATGCTCATCAAGATGAGTAACCTTGCTAGAGAGAATGAACTTTTCTGTCTCTCAGTAGCACTTACCACTTCCTTTGCAGGTAGAAGACAAATAAAGCTGAACTTTGTTATACGGTCGTCTCTTCTAGACGCTCGCCACCAATAAATGCCACTCTAAAGGTGGGAAACATGACTTCAAATGTCTTTACAGCAAACAGAGTGCAAAAAAATGGAAGTAAGACTTTTGAAGGACTATATAAGCCTATCAGAGCTAACATAGTGAAAAGAAATATTCATCAAGACCTGAGGTTTAGGGTTTTTTCATTTTCTCCTGGAAACTGATTTCAGTACAGAAAAGAAAACAAATAATCCAACATGCTTTGCAAACAATTATCAAAATCAAATACAATCAGTAAATACCCTTCATGAAGAAGAGCTATTTCCATAATTCTTATTAAATATTGATTATTGAACATATTAACACTCCACAACATCTCATCAGATTAGCACTACTGGGCTTTGTTGGAAAATCTTCCCACTTAAGACCATTTTGTGATAATGTAAAGCATTTTTTCCAGCAGGGTAATCAGAGTAAATACTGATAATGTTGAATTGGCACACATGAATACAGATATATGATCACCATCTTGCTAATCCTCATAAAGTAATGAAAGCACGTGATAGAAGAATAATGACCAAGTGTTAATTTAAGCCTTTAATTTCATCCTAAAAACCTCAAAATGCAGAATACAATGATTTCTTGGAAATCATCATGTATTTAAATCTCAGACTACAAATTCCATCACTTGCCATTAATGCAACCTTTACATCGTGCTGCTTTAAATGTACTCAGCAATGGCTGTTTGATTTGCCGGAGTTGTAATAGTCTTTTGTGATGCACGTGAGATGTTAGAATATATATAAAATACATATTAATAAATCATTCTGCAAGCATTAAAAATAATGAAAAGCAGACAGCTTTGCTGTTACTGGGTTACAGGATGCCACCCTGAGCCACAAAGTCGATCAGAGCACACTACTTCAGGTCTGACATTGCCTGTGGCTGGACAAAGAGAGGATACTCTTGACTGCAGGACAAGGCTCCTTGGTGTGGGATAACCCTCACAGACAGGTGGAGGAAGAAGGCAGAAGCTGGAGGAACAGGATGTACGACACCCAGTGCCCTGAGCACCAGGATAAGGATGGGAGCTGGTGGGTCCCTGTCCCACCTCCCTCAGCACCTGCAGAGCAGGAGTGCTGCAAACCTGTTCTTATGGCCGCAGTAGGGAGAGTATACATCAGTGGTTCAGTGCTTCTTTTCCAGCTAGGGGTGTATCCTATGCCTTAGCTTCACACAGGGCTGGACACAACACCTACATGTGCTATGATTCTGCTCCCCCATTTCAAAATTAAAGACGGTAATTTTCACCTTTTACTCTGATACAATGAGATTGCATCAGTATCTGCCAGGGACTGGGTATCAGGTACTATCCAAAACACAAAGCATTACTGCCAACGAACAGCAGCTTTAAATAATACCCGTCAACAACCTGAGAATATTTCCTCACATTTTTAACAGTTGCTTCAAATTCCTCAAACTCTTAAATCTTTTTTATGAATGCAGAAAGGTCACACTTCTCAAATCCAGACCCTGGGCATCACAGGCAAGTATGTCCAAAAAAATGGCAGTTTGGAATTATCCTGAAGGACTACATGTGCAAAAGTCTTACAGGAAAAAGTTACCATCAGAGAATGAAGAGAATTCCCTCTGTTTCTGTAAGAGGGCCTTTAGTGATAGGATTGTTTAAACAGCCAGCAGTGTATGTGCATATTGGAAAATACCTACAGGAAATCAATACTTTCAACTAGTACCTGTGAGCATACACCCTAGAAATCTCTCCAGAGAAATAAATTTAACCAACCATAAAAAGGAAGATGAACACATCATTTTTGTACCAGCAAAGCAACCTGTGCTTAAAACTCCATGGCTAGCGATGAGGCCAAAAATTATCTGTAAATCTGTGCCATGGATAGCTTTGCATAGTGCACAGTTTTCTAATGATTTATAAAATCAGTGCAAGAATTGGACTAAAGCTTAACTGAATACAGTACCTGGTATAAATACATAGCTATGTGTTTGCATGTGTAGGGCAAAATATAAAGATATGCACATAAATAGATATGTATTTCCAGCTCTCAGTTACTCCACAGCTGACAAAAGCAATTTTAAGAGATCATATTGAAACCACTGACACCAAGATAACATGAAATAGCTGAAACACTGTGTTTTATAAATACAGAGATTTATGTTTGTACTAGAATAGCTCAGCTACATAAAGTGTAATAGCTTAAGAGAGTTGTCCTGGAAAGCTGGAAAACCTTCAAAAATTTAAACATCACATTGTTACAGTTGGTTCTCTTTCTTTCGTCGTGGGCACATCAGCTAAAGGGCAGGGATAGAAGTATAGACAAGAATTCAAACTCTTTCTGCTCCAGCATGGGGATGCACTGCTGCTCTACTCCCACCATGATGCACTCCTTTTTCAAGACTAGATATTAAGGCTCAGTATTGCCATAAGCAGTGCTCCTGCTCAGATACAACCTTGACCTGTTAGGGGACAATCAGTAACATGCTGTCCTACCAGCTTGGTTCAGATAACTCACATACCTCTTACAAGTTGCTTTCTCGTGATTTTTAAAATCAGAATTATGAGGCCTGTTATTTGTCTTTGTGTGCTATTTCTAGAAGCATGATTAGCAAGAATGCCCTAAAGGTTTATGATCTGATTTCACCTGCAAATCATGGAGGCACATACCTATAAAAAAAGCAATGAAAACTTTGCTCAGTCTGAGGTTTCATATTCAAACCCAGCTGGTTTTGCCTTGGTAAAATGAGGTCTCTTTAAATCTCAAATACAAATAGATGCTTTGAGAATTAGAATGGGAAGGTCTCAGCCCTCCTGTATTGATCCAAGGTCCCCAAATAGGCTTTCAAAAGACAGACAAGAGTTTTGCAGAACTCAGCTAACCAATCTCCTGGAAAACGTGTAATAATTCACTCCCTTGGCCCCCAAACATTTATCTTGAGTAGTGCGGTTTCCTGAGATGATAATAAATTACTATTCTTTAGGTTAAAAGAGGGTTGCATAACTAGACAAATTTTCTGGGCTGATATAAACACTGGGCACACTAATAAATACCCTAGAAACTATACTTGAGTGGAAAGGTCCATGTGACAACCTGAGAATGAAGCAACAACACTGGCTCCCCATCTTCAGAGGCACCACTGCAAGAGCAAACAAGGCAAACTTCAAGGTGTTCTGTCCTGCTTTCTTTTTTTTTTTTTTTTTAAGTTGGCTTCAACAGTTCTTGAAGAGTTCTTAAATCACCTTGAATTTAATTTCTCTAAGCCACGTTTAAAGAGAAGAATTACCATCTGTCGCAGTCGGTTAATCAGAAACAGTACACTACAACTCATTCTCTTTTTATTAAATAATAGCACTTCAGTTACTAAATTTTCTGGGACCTTTTCAATGAAGACACAAGCCATGCGCATCCCATAGAAGCTATTGACACCACTCACAAAAGTTAACTAACCTGCAAACAAGTGCATGGATGCTGGTTTATATTATGTCGCCACATCAATTTCATTACTGCGTGCGTATGCCAGTGGTTTATTTTTTATTTCATCTCTTGTGAAGCTCAGCAAACATTAACAAATTATTCAAATAAACGGCCACCCCATAAAGACAGGGAACTTCTAGAAAGTGGAGTCACTGTAACAATATTAAATCTGTAAAAATAAATGCTCTGCTAATGTCAGTTTGGGAAACAAAACACCTGAGAAAAAGCAGTAAAAAGAAAAAATCCCTGCACGCTACCCGACTGTCACATGTGAATCCAGAGAAACCTGAGCATTGACTTAACCAAGCATGGCTAAAGCTGGAACAGTAGCAAGAAAAGAGATTGCAATTTTCTCAAAACTGTGAACAAAAGACTTGAATGCCTGCAAAAAGCAATGAATCCTCTTCATTCACCGAAACCAACTAAGTGGTAACAAATTGTGAGTTTCCAGTTGGAGACAATTGGCCAGGAATAATTATGCGAGATGCTAAAGGCTGATTTAACTCTTTCTTCCACTGGTTTCTGCAAGGCATCAGAAGGGAGAGCTGTAATAAGCGTTGCATGCTGGGACCCACACCACGTTACAACCAATTTACTTTCTCACAGAGAAGTTCATCCTGCTGAGAGAGCAGGTTTCCATAGATAAAAGATGGGATCTCAAAACAAATTAAGGCTACGTGAAGCATGCCTGCATTTTACTGCAGTAAATTCTGCAGAGCTTGCCTGTTGGCAGGGGTAAGCTGTTATGACTTAAGCAGATACCAATCTGAGATATATGAAACAAATGAAAAAGCTGAAGTTACTTAACCAAGCTCAGTACATTGGAAGCAACAATAGTGGATGTAGCCTTTTCTTCCTCTAACGTTTCAATCCTTCGTTATTTAATTTAATAATAACTTTGTGGGCAATTTAGTTGCTAGGCAGAAGAATGATGAAAGGAAAAAAGAGCAAGTACTATTTTACTTGGAAGAGACAAAAAATGTTTTTAGAATCTTTTGTTACAAATCATTATACTAAGGCATTTGGGGGTATTCTACAAGTGTTTTGAGATATTGTTGGATTTCACATTTAAAATGTTACATTATCGGTTTCTAATAAACATTTAACAGGGAGTACAGATAACAAGAATTTTTTTAAAGAACTGTATTTTCTGACTCATTTTGTTTACCAATTGTTTTGCATGCATCTGCTTGAAAGCACATTTTGTTTTGATCCATCCTTCTCAGCCTTGCAGATAGGAAGAAACGCTGAAATTATTTGCAAATGAGAATCATCATCTTCGGATTCAGAGTCTGTAGAGCAGGCAGAACAAAAATTGCTAATCCTAACAGAAATTGCTCAACATAGGCATGTAATTAAATTTCTCACTGAAAGAAAAAAAAAAAATCTTACTATTTGGAACATGAGATACCTGAGCTTAAAATTTTGGCCAAAATCTACATAAAGTCAGACCTCTAAATTATTTTCTTTATCATAGCATTAGCATGGATTTAGAGCTGCAGCATTTCTGAAGACTATTTTTTTATTTCTTTTAGTTATTTCTTTCTCTGCCATAAGGGTAGCAACTGCCCTCCAAAATAACTCAGGCACCTACTTCTCTCTCAAACTCTGCTAGATTCTTTTGCTCTTTGATTTACAGGCTGTTTCTCAATCCATCATTGGTGCATTATTACACTGTGTATAATAACGTAATAAGAGTAGCTAATTATAATATAACAATTATAACATATTAAGCCTATATAATTGTGCAATAATATTATAATTGCAAGTTAAAATGCCTGGATAGGAAAAAAAACTTCCTAAAGGATCACTCTGCAAATCCTACCTGCACAACTAAAAGCCCAATTCTTCCAAACCCCATTTCTGGCAGTATTACTTTCTTATCGTCCTGTAGTACATACACAGGTGTTATTCACACCTTCAATTCATATACATGACTTATTAGGAGATATAACAAAATGTACTTGCCAAGGGAGGATGGTGAATTTACTTTTTCCTGATTATAGCCCATTCTTTAACAGCTCAGTAAATATTTTCCTCATCCCTTTAATACACATTTGAAGGATAAATAACCCAAAGGAGGGAAATCAGTCATATGAAAAAAAAAAAAAAAAAGACCATGAATGTTTCCATCAGATTAAGTATATATTTCGGTAGCAAATAAAACAGACTGCAAGAATCACCAAAAGAAGAATGCACAAACACAGAGGAGATTTGGCTATTAGTCTGCTTACAACACAGGGCAAACAATCTAAACAGTCTCTTCACTGGACTCCAGGATATATATGTGCACATTCTATATATGCAGGGTTATAAATAAAAGAAAGGACAGAATCATAGAATTGCCTAGATTGGAAGGGTTCTCTAAAATCGTCTAGTCCAACAGTCAACCTAACACTGACAAAAAACATCACTAGATCTTATCTCTAAGCACTATGTCTACCTGTCTTTTAAATACCACCAAGGGTGGTGACTCAACCACTTCCCTGGGAAGCCTGTTCAAATGCTTAATAACCCTTTCAGTGTAAAAATTTTTCCTAATATCCAGTCTAAACCTCCCCTGGTGCAACTTAAGCCCATTTTCTCTTGCCCACCGGGATGTGCTCATGACCGTGGATTGGGACAAGAGAGGTGGGAACACTCCTCCGAAGGACCTGTAGACCAGGGAAAGGCTTTTTCTTGCCCCCTCTCGGGAAAGAGCCTGTTAGACCCCTTGCTTTTTTTTTTTTTTTTTTTTTTTTTTTTTTCCAAGCCATAGACCTATGTTGCACACAACACACAAAAATCACACCTTCTACCCACTATTCCAACTTGCCCCATCTGTTTATTAATAGACATTAGTAACAATAAATTTTGGACCAATCTTTTTACTGAGCTTAACCACTTCTGAATCCTTCCTACACTATTCTCCTTGAAACAGATTGAGAGCAGCCCAGAGGAGAAGAACTTGGGGATGCTGGTTGATGAGAAGCTCAACATGACCCTGCAGTGTGCACTTGCAGCCCAGAAAGCCAACCGCATTGTGGGGTGCATCAACAGAAGCGTGGCCAGCAGGGTGAGAGAGGCAATTCTCCCCCTCAGGTCTCGTGAGTCTCCATGTGAAATACTGTGTCCAGCTCTGAGGCCCCCAACATAAGAAGGACACATACCTGTTGGAGTGAGTCCAGAGGAGGGCTGTGAAGATATCAGAGGGATGGAGCACCTCTCCTGTGAAGACAGGCTGAGAGAGAGGGGGCTGTTCAGCCTGGAGAAGAGAAGGCTCCGGGGAGATCTCAGAGCCCATTCCAGTGCCTCAAGGGGCTACAGGAAAGATAGGGAGGGACTCTTTATCAGGAAGTGTAACGATTGGACAAGAGGTAACAGTTTTAAACTGGAAGAGGGTGGAGTTAGATTAGATAGTAGGAAGAAATTCTTTACTGTGAGGGTGGTAAGACACTGGCACAGGTTACCCAGAGAAGCTGTGGATGCTCTATCCCTGGAAGTGTTCAAGGCTAGGTTGGATGGGGCTTTGAGCAACCTGGTCTAGTGGGAGGTGTCCCTGCCCAGGGCAGGGGGATTGATCTTTAAGGTCCTTTCCAACCCAGACCATTCTATGATTCTAGGAATCTCACCACAGAAGTCAAACCTGACTCCTTTACATGCCAGCTGGATCAGCACACCAGCTCTCTCACCCTCTTCACAGTTGTTATCTAGGTCCAACATTTTTTGAAGCCTATATCATATTGGTATAGGATATAAATTAGATGCCAATATTGGTATAATTTTTCTTTTTATTATTAAAACAATAACAAAGTGCTACCTTCATATGGACTGTTTAAAAAAATGCGGCAGGGATTTTTTGATTCCATATTCATACCACCAAAGCCATAGGATGTTTGATGCAACACCAGGAACAAAGGGCCGTACCGAATCACCTTCTTGGTTGCAACCTCCATCAGAACTTTATATTATCAGAGTATAAGAGCATTTTATAACATCACAAAACCTTATATATGGACACTAGTAAACATAATTCTGGAAAACTCACATCAAAATCTCTGTTAGCTTCCACAAATGGTAACAGCATGCTTAAAAGAAGAGCTCAGGTGTAAACAATAGTTCTTGACCCTTGGGTTTAAGCTGATGAGCAATGCCAACCTACCAATCACTCAGAATTGTTGTCATCTTCTACTCATATCTTCCCATAAATCCCCATGGAGTTCAATACAGCCGTGCTGCTGGAAATGCAAATCTGGAGTAACCACAGTCCCAAATCTGACCCACTCCTCAGCTGCCAGCTTGCTCGCTCAGTCCTTTTGCCCCACTTGCCCAAGATAATCTCATTTAAATAGACCATTGTAGAGGGTTAACATAGCTTTTGTTACCTTCTGTGGGAATTTCAGCCCCAAAGTGTTTATAAGCTTAAAAAACAGAAGGCAAACAAGCCTAACATTCAAAACAGAGCTTGTAGCAGACAGCAGGATTTACCATGGGTATTAAGAAGATTGCAATGTGCATATGCTAACACCGTGGCATGCAGCGGGCGTGCAGCCCCTCTGTTCCCATTGTGGCTACATCTAACCCTGCAGCATCACAGAGCTGGAAGCTGCATCTCCCTTCATCTCTTTTTTTAGCAGCTACCATGCAAGAAGAATTGCAAGTTACTAAAATATACATACGTATATGTCTTTTTTTTCTATATTAGCTTGACATCTCAGTGTCAGAGATAAACCTTCCACTCCACAGATGCTACACCCGCTCCTGCAACACACACTACAGAGGGGGAAGGTGGCAGAGCGCCAGCTGGATCTCTCATCCTGACAACATATTTTTGCAGATCATGCAAAACCAGCAACATTTAACTTTAGAGGAACATCACAGCTGTTACCTTTACCCTGTCAGTCCCAGTCTCAAACTTGCAACAGGTTTCATATAGGAAGGACCTGAAGTGCTCCAGAAGCAGTGCGTTCTACATCCACAGCCACGCACAAGCAATGTGAGAAGTTTAACAGCAACCCTTCAAGGACAGCACCAACTCTGCCAGCCAGCAAAGATATTGCAGGCTGCCAGTGAAGCGACCAGCACAAAAAACTGATTTTTGTCATCACATTAGGTGCTTGTGCCAGATTTTCTTCTTGATGAATTACATATAGAAAAAAATCAGTATCAGGCAAGCTTCATTCATTCATATTTGCACAAAGGGATCACCCAAAACCCAGAAGGCTCCTGCTTTGACCCAGAGGCTGAAGTCAAGGAGTCGTTTGACCACAGAGGTCCTTCCCCGGCTCTGGCCAAGCCGAGCAAGGGTCCCAAAGATCAGAGGACCTCTATGGGGAGAGATACTGTCTGAAAAGCCTATTATCAGAGGTAAGGAGACTCAATGATGTACATTTAAGAGGATATTTTAGTTTTAAAACAGAAGGGAGCATTGCACTTGGTAGTGCACAAAGTCATACAATGCTCCAGTCATCCATAACATGCAGACTCTTTGGTTTGTGACTCATTTTGGATCAAGTACCTTCACATGGTGCTGAAACCAGATTTTTGCCCATTGGCAGGACGCTAATCTGCTTATTAATGCATTACTCCTAACAGCGGTACATAATGATTTTTCTAACATATTTCTAAAGGCCCATATGGGAAAAATTACTTGTGAAAAACCTGAATATTAAGCCCATAAATAAAATTAAACATGACAACTTATTGCACAATAAACCAAATGGAGGTGACAACGAATGTATAGGTGCATTTGATGGAAACAAGGGTGCAGTATAACAAGCAGCATTGAAAGTCTCAATGTATATCCAAACATCCTTTAAAATAAAAAGGCAAAAAAGTTTCTGACCCAGGTGAATTCAGTTCCTACTGAAACATTCACCCTGTATGAAGCCTGAAGACCTTCCCAGACAGGAAGAACACAATACAGAAAATCATGTCAAAATTGTAGATAGAAGCTAGGTCAAATCCTCAATTCGCTAAAGTGTAAGCCTGTTGTCTTACCTCAATGTCACTGCACCCCATGATTTTATTTACACAAATCTGTGCAGAGAAAAGTGGGGCCACAGCCCCTATACTTAGCTCAGGGTCTCCAACCATTCTTGCTGACAGGGCTGAACCTCCATGCCTCTCATTGATTATTTTTTTTATTGTCCATTAACATCATTTCTAGCTTTTTGAAACAAGCTGTGATGGGGTCCCAGGTTCATGGCATGTTACAACACACAGTGCCCAGCTGTCACAAGGGACAAGAACATCGGAAGAGAGAGGACAGTATTGTTAAAACTATTAAACCATGGCAAACCTTCATTGATCTTCTCCCCCTTTTTTTTTTTACATTCTACTGATGAAACTTGTGAAAAAATAAAAGCTATTGAAATACTGGAAAAAAACTTGAAGTTTCATGGCAGAACTTCTTTTATTGAATTACATAAGAAGGACAACAACCACATTCTCTTGTATAGAAAAACCTACGGTCACTCCAAAGCATTTGAATGATGTTTATATCTCTAATAAGAAATTTATTCTATGGTTGATTGTTAGTGGCAGCCGGTAGATAAAGGTTGCTCTGGAGTAACTGCTGAAAAATCAGAATAACATCAGAAGAAAAGCAAGTGACCATGGATGAGCTGTGGTCACATCATAACCCTGACACAGGACAAGGTTGTACTTAAGAGAAACCCCACATCATTCTGCAGGTAGCTTTTAATTACTGTTTAGGTTTGATCATATTAATAATGACATGCCTAGGATTTGGTGGTACAAAGAGAGAGAGCTCTATTTTTTTTGTGTGTTTCAGCGAAATCTGTCATTCAACAAAATACATCAAACCCATTCAGTGGAAGCAGGGTTAGCTTCAAACACCAGGAACGTAATAGTTAAGTTAAACTCCGGCACTTCTTCAAAGGTATTTGAACAGAGCAGACGTGGTGGCTGTGAAATGAAGTGGTACATGGGAGGAAGGGGGAGTCTGCACAAAGGTTTGGTTTCACTTGCAAATTTGCAGGATTATTGATGTCCTGGCTCCCTTGTACTCAAGGCAGAGGGCTGCCAGCAGCCACATTTGATGGGCAAGAGGAATAATGAATTTCTTATCACAGGGCGACGTTTTTTTCTTGGATCTAATCTTCACTGATATTGGCAAAGAATTTTCATAGCCTCTTCATCTACTCATATTGAAGTCATAGTTTTAAAATAATACAGAAAGATTTATTTTTATTAGAAGTTGTGAGGCAGGGTGTCTGTTCCAGTTTGCCCTGCAATGGACACCCAGGAAAGATGGAGTTCAGAGCCAAACCTCAGCAAAGACATCCCATGCAGATGATGTCAAATACCTCCTGAGGCACAGAAAAGCGCAAAGCTAGAAACTTTGTGCTAAATAAACATGTCATCTCAACAACAGCAAGCGTGAAACACTAGCCTGACTACTGCATGCTTCCTAATACATGTCAAGGTGTGTAGGAGGTCTCAGTGCAGTAATTTTCAAAATGCTGTGTAGAGCTGATATCAAGTGCATTTTTCAGGGAAAGAATCTCCCCCCTTTATTTGTCAAAACACAGCCAGGACTGAAACATTCTGCAAGGGGATTTGAAGGGTTAAATACTTTTTTCTGCTCAGAAGTGTTGCAAAAGCACTTGAAGAGACTGTTGCAGGAAAGGAATGGAGGTGGTCTTTTTTTTTTTTTATTGAGAGTTGTTAAAACTAAAAATTCCCATATACTCTCACTTCCCTTTAGAGGTCTACTGGGGTTGGCTTATTCCTCTGCTTTGATATGCAAATGGGCAGCTTGCTTTCCTGCAGGGGACACTGGACGGCGTCCAAGAAACACAGAGGAGATGTCCTGTCAGGAGAGCAGCCCAGCCACCTCAAACGGTCCTTGGGCAGCACCAAAAGCCAAGACTGTGTTTTGGCTTAAAAATAAAATACCTTTGTTAATAGTTTTTCCTTCCAATATAAATGTTTATATATTTACCCTGCTAGTAATCTCTGCTGGCCAATAGCAAGAAAACAACAGTTTAGCTGTTCCTTTTTGGTCAGTACATTGCTAAACTTGTATTCCTCTTTTGAGGATGCTATTTATGCTGCCTTTAATTTATGTTATAGAATATAGGTTATTTAAGTAACATTTAAACCATTCATCTGCAATGAACAGATATTTTTAGAAACGTGGTAACTTTATTTCTACTGGTCAGTTTTTTCATTATTTTTCTATCTGACCCATTTTGTGGTGAAGATACAAGGGAATGTACAATTTATTTCCCACTTCCTGGTCCCTTTAAGTTCCACTCTTTCTCACTTTCTTGTTTTTCTGCCTTTTCTTTTCACTGACATAATGGAGTACCTACAAAAAAAGATTAAATGGTACCATAAAGTTTTATTAATGCCTTACATCATTGATACCTTCTCTGTATTGATAGTTCCACTTCCATTATTGCTACTTAGGCATTTAATTAGTGATTCATACAGTATGTTGTAAACTACAGTATTAGCGTTAACCATCTATATAGAAGTCCCCATTATGTAAAAACTATTCCCAATATCGTAATTGCAGTATAGTTATCCACTTTAACTGACTTGAATTAGATTATTATAGATTAATTTATAAAAAGTTACTTGTAAAGGACATTGAAGATCATGGAATATCAAGAGTGGAACTTCATTACAATAAAATGGACTTGAAGAACAATGGCACTGTCTGAGTTTTATATAAATCCATTACAATCTTCTTGTAATAGGAACAATAACTGTTTTATCTGGCAACTCAGTGATACTTAAGGATGGAAAGACAGACTGTTAAAAAGAAAGAAATGTGCAGAATTAAAAGGAGGATGTGCACTTAAATCCAGGATAAAGTAGTGGGGAGAAATTCTGCTCTTTGCAGAGAGAACTTGGGCAAGAGTATAACGTATAACACAGATATCTAACATGGAAGACGTGCATGCAAAGCCATATTATCCAGAGGAGGAAAGCTAAATACTACAATCAGTTATAATTACTATGAACTCTGAGAGAACCACTGATCCAAAAAGAGTTATTTCATATTTGTATCACAGTAACCACAAACAGAATTCAGGCCATCTCCTCAAGAAAGTTGTTCACGTTTTTACCTGCCTTCTCTCCTACCATGTTCTACAATGCTCCGCTCTACTCACGAAATGACATGATCTGAAGCACAATTACACTGACCTGGTGAATGGGCACCAAACAGGAAAAAAATAAATAAATACTGAGCTGAGGCTATGTTTTGGCCTTGGTGTAAGGGCAGAAGCCAAAGTTCCTGTGAATGGGGTCTTCCCACATGTAACCTCTACATGCCATTGTGGTACTTCTAGTAAGAGCAGGATGCAGAATTTCTTTTTATGCGCCAGCCACCCACTTTTTGTCAAAGCCAAGAGATCAGGAGGTGAACAGATACCAGTCTGCTCTTTGCTTCTGAGCGATCCCCCTTACTAAGGGATTTCTGAGAAAATCAGTTCTGCTGGCTTTATAGAGGCTTGGCACCACTGGGCAGCACTGAAGGTTTCAATGAGCCCTTCATTTTCTTGCGGCTGCGTTTTGCTGCAACCAGTCCAGACTTCAGGATGTGCAGAGTCATCTCTACTCTGTAGTTTTATCTTTTTCAAAACACTTTTACACTTCTCACTTTTTTTTTTCTACACATAACACATACAATATAATTCAAATTTCCCAAGTTAATTATTACGCAGTTGATTTGACTGATTGTTCAACACCCCCAAAATATTTCCTTGCTCTCCAAAGAGAGAGGCTCCTCCCCAACTTTCAGATCTAATAGACACAATACACCCTGGGTTAGTAATACCATGCTCAGCACCCTCATATTTGCAGGGTCCCTGAATAGCCATGCTGCATTTCATCTGGGAGGCAGGAGCTCCAGAAATCATTTCAGAGAGTTAATCAAACAGCCTATCTAGCCTTACTACCACCTGTTGAGTACTATCTCACAGGCAGTGTCACCGGGAATAGTACGATAACAGTGAGGCTAATGATGTTTAGAAATGGCACAGAGCTGAAAAATATCAGAGCTACAGGGTGATGAACTGCTCACCCCAAGGGCAAGCTCAGGAGAACATTCCACGGCAGCAGAGGCAGCAGTGACCTACACACCTGCATGCAAGGTCTCCAACTCATCTGTCATACCTGTGATTGATGTTGCTTATCTGTTAAACATCTTGCATCTTTCTAAGATTTTTCCGTACATACAGATCCTGCTTCCTTCAAGGTTTTGGGGCTAAACCACAACTTTCTTCAGACCTTTTAGATTCTCTCTGAAGAGCCTAACTCATCCAACTGTTTGAATTAAATCCACTACTTTTTCCTGCTTGTTGTGATTGTCACCCCTGTATTCACCCAGGGTGAAGCTGTCGGTCGGTAGAAAATTGATCCAGTATGCAGCATGACCCGAATGGGCCAAAAGAAGCCTACCAAGCTCACCTCAATTCTCTGCACTGATTTCCTGTATAATATAGAGTCAGGTCAAGGCCTTGGACTATAGCTTTTATCTGGTTTTGGACCTTCACGCACCAAAAAAAGATTTATGTGTAAAGGGTGCCAAATGATGCCTCCCTTCCCTGGCATAGTGAGGCTTTCTAGGTCTCTGTCTTTTGGGGACATACAGCTTCCTTGAGAGCTGCTCCAGAATGATAAATCACGGATGAAAGCTCCAAAAAAGAAAATAAAATACAGAACTTGCCACTTTACAATCAAAGTGCCAAAAAGGTATCTTCAGCATCAACATGTGTCACCATGCACAAGGAAAAAAAGCCCACCAGGGCAGACCTCTGGGGTGTATGTAAGGCTCTTGACATAGCAGCTGCATTAGAGAAACAAAACCTGCAGTATATAGTGTGTTATTTATAGAGGTTAATGCACAGCTGGAACAGGACCAAACAGTGCTAACAAGGACAGCAAAGAGAAGGGACCAGGCCAGGAAAGCAGTAGTCATTTCAGGTTACTCTGGAGCTATACTTAACAACATACGGTGTTCCACTGCTAATTTCCCCACCCAACAGCCTCCTCTCTCTGCCTGCTTTTTGCCTGGGCTAACTAAAGGCACTTCCATTGCATCTCACCGTTGAGATACCTTTTCTTAAGCTGTTTTAAGACACATTTTTTTCCATCTCTGAAACATCTCAGAAATCAAAATTTCGTTTTTATGAGACTAATCTGAAATTCTTTCCTACTCCCAGCTTGCTCTGTATTTCCCTTTCCCTTCCTTCCACTATTTTGAAACCATATATTTCAAGAAGCCTGAGTGTAGTACAGAGAATACAATGGAGCTCTGACTGCCCATACTATTTCTGCAGTCTCTCTCTGGCCATAAATTTTGCAGGAGAGCAATAGAATGCAAAACACATTAGCAGCAATGCGCCGAAATCCCTGTGCTACAGGGTAAATAGGAAATGCAACAGCACATTTACAAATTTGGCCGGCAAAGTACCAGCACTATTCATTGATCTCATTAAAGACCAATCTACATTCAGAGAAGAATAAGATTGATGAGCTGCTAGACTCTTTAAACACAAAAAAAAAAAGTTACCAGCTACATGCATGTGTAAACAGCCCAAAGAGAGGCACGAGAGTTTCTCTGCTCCTTTAGCCTAATGGTAATAATCACTCTGTGATGTGAGCACAGCCTCCTGTCATTGCAAGAACAGGATCTGAATCTGCTTCATCAATTTAAGATAATCAGCGCATAGATACTGGCGAGGTAATTAAATTTGATTTACTCTGGAAATTTAATTCTTTATTTAAGTCTTGCTTTACCAGAAAAGGAAGAGAAGAGAAAAAAGACTTTTGTTTAGATATCTTTCTCTTCTTTCATGTAAGCACAAGGTCTAAACTGCAGCATCTTCACTCATACAGATTTCAACTCAGATGTTATGGATACCTCTTCCTAAGGACCTGAATCTTTGTCCCAGGTCTGCCATAGCCTCCACCCACTTTGCAAAATGCTTTTTGTCACTCTGTTCTCAAGTTTTCCCAACTGAAAAATAGGAATGAGAATACTTGCACAGCTTTGGAGACCAGAAATGTAAAGTACTACATTGGTGCAAGGTATTACTGTGTTGATGATGATGAAATAAGCTTTCATACATTACTAAATTATTCAAGAACATCTACTACGGTTTCACCCCTGGCAATCCCAGAATGCATCTCAGTGCCATTACTCTGCAGGGAACAGCAGTGTTGAGTAAATGGCTATGAAACTCATATATTAACCTCACTTGGAGGCTGGAATATTCATTTCTTTTTGAGTCATTTTGAGCAAGAAAAGAAAATCTTCACTCTTAGAAATCATCCTTAGCTGACACATTAAGGAGCAGAGCTGAACAAATAATTTCCAATGAATAATGTGATGAATTTATTTTCCTTTTCTCTGTCCCCAAGCAGACTGGGATTTCCTCAAATGTATTTGTTATTCAAATGTATTCAACAACTATCCTTTGCAGTGTTTTTCTTCTGCGTTTATTGTGCCCAAATGTGCATAATATCCTTTTTTCCTTTCATTTTCAGCTGTGGGGTTTAGTTTGAGGTTTTTGGGGGGTTGGCAGTGGGGGATTGCGTTCATTAATCATCCAAGTGTATTTAAGGGATGAGAAAACAAGAGATTTGCAGTGTCTTTATAACAGATACAGCTACGATGCCTATGGCAAACACCCTATCCAGACCTAGTTAGTGTGTTGACCAGGGTGTTTTTCATGATTTTGCAGTGCTCTTGGTGGCTGGCTTATAAAGGAGCAGGTGAGACATGATGTATGTTAAACATACTGGCCACGAGCTGTTACTCACATATAATCTAACATGCAGCATTTTGGCGGAGCCCTACAACTTCGACCACCAAAGCACAGACTCTGTGACAGAAGGAGAGGAATTGCTGAGGATTTTTTTCACAGTTTGGACAGCCTCTTAATGTGTTAAGAAAGACGTCTTGTCAAGGCTATTTTCAGTTTTGTCGTTTTCTTTATTCCAAGCTACAGGGTTGGCATATTTTGGAGCCATCCTAATGTATTAGCAAAAATATGGCCTTGGCTGTTATCCTTAACTCGGCTGTAAACCTGGCACAGAATGCTTCCTTCATCCTGCTGTAAGTTTTACCTCTGTAAAAAGTGGATTATATCACTTTTTGATAGATCTTTTAAGGCCCCCCAACCCAGGTATTACGGTCATTTACAGATACGGAGTTAGCTGAAAAAAAAGAGGCTTCCCAGAAATGGGTGCCCAGAGGTGTATTTCTTGAGTACAGTGAGTAAATCAAAGCTGTACAAATCTTGTACACTCATGCTTAAAACAAAGTCTGAGCACATGCTGCACATATTAGCTGACTTTACTACCCTCTGACTTTTCCCACAGCAGTTCCTCTCTGTACCAAGAGATACCTGAAGTCAAGTCTTACACGTATTTTACCATGGGTTTGCTACTGAAGAGACTGGCTATGCAAAGGGAAACAAAACAGGGAATCAATAAACCAGGATTGTGATGTATTAACAGGCATCCTCAATCATTAGTAGAGAATTATTCATTATCAGATTAATAAGCAAAGAACAACTGGAAAAAATACTTTGGTTTTGCTTATAAGGCAATGCATTTTTGCCTACAGCTTCATTCAGAATAAGACAGCCAAATTTCAACAAAAACTTAGAGGTCATTTCTTACAGAAAGCTTCTTCTGCCTTTAATTAAGCCAGCAGAGAGATTCAAGAGCCAGCCCTAACAGAACACTCGGTGGCCCAAATTGCTTCTTTGGCAACTGAAATTGAAGTAATTTAGTTATTTAACTGAAATAATGATATTTCAGGCAGTTGCTGGCCCATGCTAAATGTAGTCTCCCCTCTCCAAACTCTGCAAGAAAGGCCATATACAAAGGCTTGCAGTGACTGTGGCAGGTGCCGGGTCTGGTTCTGCAAAAACAGGCACTTTGTAAATCTATTCCAGCATTTTATTTCTCTATTTGCCCCTCCTTTCTTTTAATTTCTTTAAAGTCATATGCCATCAGTCAAGTTTACTCACATAGTTTTGGTTTTCATCAACATCAACTCATAACAGAGAAAACATCCAGGAATGCTGGGGGAGCTTGGAAGCGGTACTGTTGCCATGTACCCCAGAGCCTCGGTGCACGTCCTTAGTGAGCACACAGTACCCACGTGAGCAGCCTTATGAAATATAGTTTTTACATGAATTCTTCAAAAACATTTTCCTTATCAAAACAAACAGAAGCTTAAAAGAGAATCCTTTCTGCCTTTCTTCCTAGTCTCCACACCTCTGAAAGCCTGGGGAGTGGGACGGAAACATTTCTTTCAGTGAGATACTTGTGTTTCCCTTCGCCTTTGAATTCTTAAAAGAAGAATATTGTTTCATACTCTTCCAAATCTGCGCTCCTTTCCCCAACTCTCACCTTACCTTCTCTTCCTCTTTTCTTGATGACTGTTTTCTTTCTTCCTCACTGTTTTTCTTTCTTCTCGTCTTCTCCTAGCTCTGCTCCTCTTGTTTCACCATCTGGTTCTGTTCTCCTTATCGGTCTCCTTCCCTCTGCTGCAACCCTCATTTTCCCCCACTTACACCTTCCCCGTCTTTGTTTCTCCTTGCCTTTCCACTCACTCTTTTCCTGTCCTATTTCCCACAAGGTTTTCAAAGTAAAACACAGCTCTGGCCCGTTTTCCCTTCCTGCCCGCTACTAATTGAGCATTTCATGAATTCTCACTTCTGGTGGTAGCTTTGCAACTTTCTACTTCACTGTTAAACGAGACGGGGACAGCACCGAGACAAATGCTCAACCAAAAGCCAGCCTGCCTCAGCCAGAAAATTATCCTAGAGGATGAAAGGCACAGTTCCCACTGGGTTTTACTTGGGGGTTTTTAATATACATATATATATATATAAATTTTGGCGCTTTCTTTTTTCTAATTTCTTTACCTTTTTCTGCACTTCTTGAAGGTGCCAGCTGGACAGTTTAAAAAAAAATAATCTTATCATGAACCTTTATACATATTCAATGCTGGAGCAACAAGTAACTAAATTGGTAGCCTTTTTGTTTTCTTATCGTGCAAATCTTTTCCTGAATGCTAACAAGCGGGTCTTTATATACTTCGTCCACTTGATAATAGACTAATAATCTTATCATGATGTTTTCTTGAACTTGAACTAGGTGTACAAAGTTAAGGCTGGAAATATGGGAAATTACTAAATTATATAACATTGCAAAGGTATTACAAGGAATTTCTTATATTTAGCAGCGAAATATTGCCAATTATTGTAGCTGTCAATTTAACAATAGGCTTATTCACTATGGTGTTTGATTAATGTGAAATTATTCAGTTGGCTACCTTGTAGTTGGCCTATTTTTGTGTCCAATTAGTATGCTAATAATGGTAATTATGTTCTATACTGCATGTCTCATCACCTAGAGGGTTTTTAAAATGATAAAATAATGAGAATAAACAAGCTGATGCTGACATTCACTGGGCCATTCTAATTACTTACTGAGAGCACACTAGGGAATCAACACTCAACCAAAGAAAATGATTCTTGCTTACTTTGTTAAAACTACTCTTTTCAAAGAGCATTAATAGTTTGCTGCTGTTTTCTTTATTACAAGGGACTGTACTATTTTCCTTTTTATTTGCCCTTTTAATAAACAGTACCAGGAGAAGAAAAAAAAAAAAAAAGAAAAAGATAATCAAATTATGTTTGACTGAAGCAATAACTGTTTGCAGGGGGTGTCAGAAAAGAAACAAATAACTGTAATTGCCGAATTATACACCTTTGTAATGGCTACCATTTATTTTTTCACTGTGTGATAAACATACCATCACCTTTCCCAGCAAGAGGATGTGGCATTTTTTCAGTGTGCTGGCATTGCCACGTGATGGAAAACTGCCAGCGATATACCCCAGGGTGGTCTTTCCTCACAGGCACTGCCAACATCCCAACCCACAGCCGGTCTGCAGCGCCAGGTCTGCTCTTTCCCTCCCATTCTCTCCCCCACACTTACAGACCTCTTGGGGGTTTATTTTGAGCATTGGATGTTTGTAAAGATTATGCCCTACAAAACATATTTTCTGATGAAAGCTTTCATGATGCATAAGGAGCATTAGCATAATCAATAAATAATAGCACATCCATTTGTTTATACTAGCAGCCAGTTTTAAAACAATGCCTGGCATCTGTGTGTAAACATGCAGACACCAGAAATACATACACAGGGTTTGAAAAAGCATGTATTCCTTAGTCCTCCCTTATTCAGCAGTAACAGTATGTCTCCTCCCTGGCTGCTTCAGAAAAGTTTCCCGAGGATGGGACTCACCAGGGACATCTGTTGCACTAATATTGGAATAAAGCGTCAGGGTTTTCCAGTTTCAGCACAAAGGAAACAGAATCTGGCACAGAGGATAAAAATGAGGATAGCACATGGGAATTTCGAATCCTTTATATATCAATTCAGGATCTATGCATAGCTCCAAATTTTTTTTTTATTTTTTTTTTTTTTAAAGAATAAAAAGTTGGGTGATAAATGTTGTAATTAAGGCGGGGGGAAAGCGTTATTTGAAAAGTTATACCCCCAGTACAAGGGCAGCTGTATGAAAACTTAAGGTACTCAGAAGAGCACAAGGAAGTAGCAGACCTGAGGCGGACACAGACCCACCAGTTTGTCAGGTATGCCCTAACCCTCATATTAATTGATTGTGTGGAAGACAGATACTGAAATACCTCCAAGGTTTGGAATCCAGGCTGCCTTGAGAAGCCTATTTAAAACTATGAGCTGTAATTAAAAAGATTGTTTAAATGTAAATCCCTGTGAAGACAATCTCAGAAAAAAAGAGCATGAAAAAATATTGTACATTTATACTGATGCTAATATTTTACCCCACATAGTAGTAAGCTTTAAAACAATCCATCATGAAGCTGAGCTGGGGTGAGGGTTGTAAGTGCTGTTTGCTGACACGGAGCAGGGGCTGTTTTTAATAAAGGATGTAATACGTGACATGTTAACAGGGAGTCATTTGTGCACCATATATTGGTTACTCCTTTCCTGTCATTTTGAATTATGTCTCAATACATCCTACTTTTTAAAGTAACTAACTACTGGTAAACAAAAAGTTACTATAATCTGGGAAAAATAACAAAAAATGATTGAGAGATAAGGTATTCCAAGATGCATTTTCTTTGCAAGATCCCAGTTACATGTTCATGTTGGAAATACAGTCACAGTACCAGACAGAAAAATCTTTGGATGTGACTGGTCTCCCTCCCCACATCCTCACACCTCTGGCAGGAAAAAAAAAATAAAATAATAATAATAAAAAAATATATATATATACACCCTCATCTCATTGAATATAAGCTTGAATTTTGTATGTGAATAATCTCAAATGTTTATTTTGCACCCCACTGAACCGGTGTTGATGCAGACAGGCTTTATGCAGCTAGAAGGGTCTTTGAAGAGTCAGAAGAACATTTTGAATTGCTGTTTGAATTCTGCAGCATTCTTGCAGATATGGGAAATCTTCCTGGCTGTTGCTAATTATTTTGGACATGATTTTTTATTTCAGAGTGGCAAGCTAATGAAGAAGAGGGAAACACTGCAAATTTATTTGCAATCAGTGGTTATTTGTGTCGTTTGTCCATAAGGGAGATAACCAGCAGTATTTACGCCGAACTGCTAACGAATTATCGCTTTAATCAATTCTTGAGAAACAAATTCAGAGTGACAGCTTCACTCTGTGGTATGTTGAAAGTGTTCTTTGCAGAGTTTAAGACAGTCACTAACACCTAGGAAAAACACAGCAGCCTCCACAGCAAATATATTCCATAACCTTAAACTGTTTTTAAAAGGAAGACTGCATGAGCAAGAAGGTAATTTTAAAGTGAAAGCTGGTAGCCCAGAGCTAATAATTAACTGCTGTACAAAGGTGATCTGGATCAACTCATCTGTAAATCCTGTAACTTTTAGTAAAAGAAGAGTTGTTCTAAATGATAAGTTATGCAAAGCTGCATATACCTTATAGTTGATGATAACCTCAGCAATTAACATCTCACAGTAAATTCTAGGGCAGTATCTTTGATTTAGCATGCAATTTAATGCAATATAGATCATTAGCTTTGTGAGTTTTTGTCAAATTAATTAGCGATTAGGAAGTACAAATAAGTACATTCAAGTAATAATAAATATAAATATGTGCATTTGTATATAATGCTTAGAGATACAAATTATTTATACAAACATTCTTACAGTATGTAAGTCTTTGATGAATGTGGGGGAGATCACAACAAAGGTAAATCCTGCTCCTAATGTTTTAAAATCTCCAGATTTTCAGTGAAAAAGTGAACTACTATTGATTTGTAGGTATACCGAATTATATTGTTCAATATGTCATCCAAAACCACAATATTAGAAAGCCAGTTACTTTCATAGATACAGTTAGGTTGGAATCTGATAGAAACATGTAGAAAAAGTCAACTTAGTTGTGATATTTCAGATCTCAGCAGCTACAAACCCAAGGAGTGATTGGAAAAATCCAGATTGCTATCTTAGCATTGGTTACTGTTGCAAATTAGGTGCTTACAAACACTAGATAGCAAAAGTAGTTGATATTTCTCACAGCTGTATTACTGGTTGCTATTCATCGTATTTTTTTAGACAAGAGAAAAACCATTTGTTTTTTCTTGTGCCATGAGAGGCACAAAAAATTTTTTTTTTCTCTTGCTGTTTTCTGAGTGCTGCCTGATGAATTATCTGAGACGCATATTTTTGTTACCCGAGGATCAGGTTTTGGGGTTTATTACTTATTTACACTTGCAATCCTATTATCCATTGAACTTCCAAATACTTCTACAACTAAGCATCTGCAAATTTGCTTCCTGCTAACAATTTCACCAAAGTGAATAATGAGGTCCAGAGGAAAAAGAAATAAAAGGGGAAAAAAAATAATAAAATCAAATAAAAAAAGAAATCAGAAAACCGCATAAATCCGGGTAGACTTTTCCAGCAAGTCAATCAGCCTCCAGCCTTTGGAGATGATACAGCGCATGCAGTAAAGCTTGGGAGAGGAGAGCTCACCTACAGACCAATACTGCTTTCTGACAATGCTGAGCACTTGCCAAAGCTGATGACTGTGTTAAACAATGATACGATTTGACTAATTTTTTACAGAATAAGGTAACCACAGTTAGCCTGAGGGTTAGAGAAGCTTGACTTACACAAACAGCACCTGGGTAATACTGGGCTGTTCCATCACTTCCCTGGCAAAGTACCACTACATGCATATGGAAGTCAGTTCTCTTTAGTAGGGATATTTTGGGTTGAATTAGCCTTTCTTATTGGCAGTGAACATCTGTGTAGGAGACATGGTAAAATACCTGAATCTAATACCCACTCAACTTCCCTAAACTGAACAGGGTTGTTACAAAGAGGTGAGTTCTACATAGCAAGTAGGAGACAATATTTCCTCTCGAACTTCTGCTTGCCTTCTGCACTTATAGACTAAAATTCAAAAGTGGAGATAAGTCTTTTTTTTTTTTTCTTGTTTTGTTTTTAAAAACAGAATTCAGATAGAGCAGGAGAGCAGCACAATGAAGTAAGAAGTGACATGACCCTCACCCCCTACAACCACAATCACAAACTGCAAGCTGTCAGTCATGCAGCCATTTATATTTTATGCCATTTTAAGTCTGGTCTCTCATGTATTTTTGCACTCCAACATCTGATTTCCCAGTGCATGACATCAGCAAGAAGTGGAATAGATAAGTATCTTCCACCAAAACATAGTTCAGTGACCTAAATTACATATTCAGCAATGGGAACGTTGAGATTCCTAAATCTCACAACCATCTCTCTGGGATCAAAGGCTTCTTCTGCTACAGCAGCACTTTTGGGATGAGGAGTGATTTCTTCCTGAACTCAGACTCTCTCCTCCACTGCCCAAGATCAGCCATAGCAGTATAATCAAAAAGGCAGTGCGGAAACGAATACATTAATTAGACTTGTGTGTGATTTAAGTTACAAGCCAATTTTGGATGTTTCATTGTGCAAGCGTGATGCAAATATCAGGGCATTATATTCCTTCTTTGGATTGCTGCTTTTAGAACTGTAATTAAATCATAAAAAAACACTTTTGTATATGTATTAATGTATATATTAATTCCTAGTTTGTCCGCACCTATACTGCTCACTTCAAAATGTGCAACATATTATTACAGTTAATCACTTCATTATTAGCCAGCTGGGTTTTCCTCCTTTCAAGTCAAACAAGTAATGCATTAGAAGTAACATTTTCAATGGACATGAAAGACTTAAGCTCCTGGCATCTCCTGTCATCCTAACATTTGTTACTAAGCTATTGAATTTAAGCAACAGGATTTATTTTAAGTAGCTTGGGCACTATTCTTAGCTACTTTTGCAACCCAGTGATCAGGAAGTTTTGGACACACATCAGGCTGTTGCCAACAGTCACCAGCTTTCTCACTGCTGCACAACACCAGTATAGAAGCAGATTCAAACTTATACTGCTTAATTCCCCCTTCCCTGGTGGTGGGGTTGGTGGACATCTCAGGAGACAAGGCTTCAGGCTGCCCCAACAGCTGTTTTCAAACCCAAGTCTCTAGTCTCTTTGGGTGACCAGATCAGCTAAACAGAACAAGGGACATTGGTCTCTCCCAACCATGGGTTATAGACTGGCACTCTCTATTAAAGTACTGGACACAATGCTTTTTTTTCCTTTGGTATAGGCATGACACATACAGCTGCAGACCCATTTCATCCCACCTCAGACAGCCTCCCTGTCCTTTGCTTGACCAAAAATCTCATGTGTAAAGTCACTCCAAAACTGATATAATCAGTGATAGAAAGCAGCAGAAATGCAGAGTCAACACCTCTAAATACCGTGAGACTCACCACCTAGCAACCAATGCTCTACTCACATGCTCAGGGTAAAAGCCTCGACAAGGAAGCTAGACAGCAAGCAATATTGGGTTTATTTTTATCTTCTGGAAGATTTGCTTTTAGGATCCTTCTGTTTCCTTCTATGTTTCATTTTGGTTTTACCTTTCGGGAAATGTTTGCTTAATTAGGAGGTCTCCTGTACTTCTGCTCAGCCCTGAAACCCAAACACATTCTCCTTCCCCTCCCCTTCCCCCAGATCTGCGGTAATTAATTACATAGTTAAAACACAACTGCCATTCCTTTGCTGGAAACAATCAGCAATTTCTACTACCCGGTGCTACTCATATGCATCACTTCAATGCCAAAAGCTCAAACCTATTCTTGGCTGGGAATCGGCTTGCTGGGGGAAGTGTGGGTCCCTGCAGCATACCCTGCCTCCCTGCCAAAGTAACTGGGGCCGGGCAGGGAGTACCCAGGCACTCGGAAGCCTGGGTCTGCACATGCCACTGGAAATAGAAAATAAAATGTTGCAGCCATTAGTGAGTTGTCATTAATTGTTCTCCTGGCAGATGAATGAATGGATATCTTTGAGGGAAGAATTCCCATTTTCTCCCAGTAATAATTATTTCTGCCTGCCTGACAAGACATCTCGAACTAGGAAATTCACACAGAAGGAAACAAATCCCTGTTTTATTTTGAGCCTTGTTTAGGCTTGTGTGGCATTTGAAGTATGTGCCATGGAAGTGGGTTAAATGAGAACTGCCAGCAGTTTTATTCCCTGGCAATTATTTCTACTGCACAGGCCCTCTAGCACATGATAAGCACTTGGATAAAGCCTTTTCTCTATAACAGGAAAAACATTCACAAAAGTGACAGCCCTCAGACCCCTACAAACAGTCCCTGTTCAATCTAAAGCAATCTTAAATTGAACAAGAGATCATATAGCAACATTTTTAAAAAGTCTCATGCATAGCAGTTTAACCTTAACAATCTTAACAAATTTACCTCCCTGTTTTATATGGAAGGCATTTGTAACCCTCAACTTTGCACAAGACAAAGACCTTTTTTAAGTTGGGAGAACCCTTCTCCAAACAATTTGGCATAATTTAATTGTAGTTTATTAAATGGGAAAGTTCAGACTTCTGGCACCTTCCTTGAAAGATGCTAATTAACAGAATGATACCCATGGCCCCAGCTGACCTTGCATGGTGGTTACCTGTGGGCTGTTTATTAGCAGAGCAAAATCTACACATAGCACCCTAGTTGGCTTTTTCTACCAGCAAACAGAAAACACCAACTGCTAATAAATACCAGTAATGTGAAAGCTCCATGAAATTTTGGGGACAGACCCTCTTCCTCTTTTAAATATTTCATCCTTAAAAAAAAAAAAAAAGTAATCAAATAGCAGGTGGAACTTTATGGCTCAAAGTGCCAAGTCTCACCTATGACCACCTGCTTTAATAAACCCTGGGCTGGGGCAACCAGAAAGATGTTGTTATTGCCGGGCTGCTGTAAGCTGGTAGTTCAGTGAGCTTCTGGCCAGGTTGCAAGCAACAAAGGACGTCTAGCACATGTCTGAAGGGCGTATGTTTGCAGTTATATTGAATATTGATCTATGCATACTCCACTGACAATAAACTCCATAATATGTAGCTGCAAATTCCAACTCATACATCCTTTCTGTGAAGGCTCAAGGACAGGAGCAGGCCAGATTGCCTCTGCATACATGAAATTTCTTTATGTGCATCTTGAAGAGTTAAATAGGGTGCGATATATGATCTACCCGGAGGAGGAGAAAGCAAAGAGTAATTCTGCAGGTTGTTAAATAGGAACTATTGTGAATTGTGCTATGTATCCCCAAACTTTGAAATAGATATTCACATATAAATATTTTTAAATAAAACATTTTCCATGACTTAAAGAAAAAGATTTTTTAGAAAACAATCAGAAACTTGTATAAGAAACTACTAAAAAAAGAAAGAAATATCAAGTGTTTTGACTTGCAAGTTTATGAAGAGACCACCACAGTTGTGTATTAACATACAGGAAGCCTAACTGTCATTCTTTTGCCCTGTGAATCAGTACTAATAAATGACAAGAACAGAATTGACCAACTTCCGTCTCTTATCAAAGGGTAATGGAAGTTGTGCCTTAGGTATCACTTTGATGCTATTTTTCATCAAAAATAGTGAATCATGTAAAATTCTGTAAACGTGCTTCTTACTGCAGGGGGTTTTATGCCTGAAAAGGTTGAAGATTCTGAAGTCTTGAGAGCCCTTTCAAGTAAATTAAGACATTTATCTCCATACTGACAAACTCCAATCATATTTTACATAACTATCCACTAAAAAGGAAAAAAAAAAAAATCCTTATTGTCTTTCCAGTCCCCACTGCAGCATCCCTTGTAACTTGATACCAATTGCATATCCACAAAGCAGGACCCTGGGAACCAGACTAGCTAGAAAAAAAAAAATCTTGATGTTTCTGGAATTGCTTCTTTTTCTGTGTGGGTCTTGCAGTAAACATAGAATGCACCAAAAACAGAAAAGGGACACCTACTGACTTGTATTTCAAATTCATATACTACCAATGTACCCCCACCACTCCTGAATTATTACTCAGTTGCCACCAAATTAGTTGAAATTACTACTTCCCCAAACCCCTGCATCCAGCCCCTTTTAATCAGTATAAATAGGCTACATGTCCCTTCCTTACAAAGCAGTTCATATTCCCCTCTCAATGATAACTTACACCTGTGACTATATTGTTCTCTAACTTATGTTCTGCACAAATAATTCTGCTATGAACTCCATTAGCTTTACAATTGATAGCAGAACCACCCAAATTAGACGTGCCTCTCTTAATTCCCTTTGGTTTCCAGTTCCCCGAAGAATCACCATCCACCTGTTCCTTCCCTGCAACTCAACTACAAAGCACCTCTACCCAGGCCAAGGTCCACCATCCACAGTCCCTTTCCCAGCTTTTGCAGTTCAGCAGCAGAGGGGACAGCACCAGCACAAGAACTTGGACCTTTGCCTCATCTGCCAGCCCTCGCGCAGGCTTTTACTTCCCTGGGCTACTGCCATTTGCCCTCTCCCAAGTCTAACCACATATCTACACCACTGAATCAAGAGCTGAAAGATGTTCCCAAGCCAGGCAGACAGATTTAGCCCCTCAGCACAAGATGTACAGCCTCCAAGCCATATTTCCAACTCTTTAGGTGAAACACTGACTTTTGAGCAAGAAGGGAAAAAGTGGCGAAAGCCAATATGAATTCTGATATGTCTAAGCTGGAGTGCAAGTGAAACCTGAAGGCTAATTAAGTATTTCCTCCAACACCTCCACTAAATGCTGTAGCTAAAGTGCTGCTGGGAGACTGCTTCATCTTTCTTAATCACCTCCCAGCATATTTCCCCTTGACAGAAGCTGAAAACAGGCCCTGCTGCTCTGAGGAGCAGGACCTGGATGCTCCCAGAACCACTGCATGGCTGCAGGATGGGTGCAGTGGGGATGTAGCATGTGGGATCTGCTTGAGCCTGCCGACACTTTGGCTTGTGGGATCTGAACATAGAACACTTAACACAGGTTCACATCCCAGACAGACATGAATTAGTCAAACATATAAAAAGACAATTAATACTGTGACAAACTTATTTTAACAATATTGCAGGGTGGGTTTTTTACCTTCCTATCTTAAACTCCTTACAGCCACTCTTGCAAACTGACACACACTGTCTGGGCATGACAGCTGTGCCCTGACAGTTTATTTACTCTGTTTAAACCTAGGAGCACAGTTCTCCAGAACTGAAAACAAGCAAATGATTACTCTACAAAAATAAAGTCACAGAATTATTGCAACAGGTATATAAAATGAAGGGGGAGAAAAGCAGACTGAAATAAAAACATAATGATAATACTTGAATACCCTTATAAAATTGACACGGGTGAAGCACACAAAGCAAGTCCAATAACCAGCTTTTAATCTCACAATATATCTACCAAAATAGAAACAAAATTGTTTCTATAAGACTTAACATTTGTCTGAAATTATGACTCTAAATTATTCCATCATCACCACTCTGCTTTCTGGCACATGATAAACAGATATTTTCAATAAGTATTACGTACATGAACTTAAACACATGAAGAGAAGATAAACAAGGAGCAGAAAATAAAACCCCAACCAAATAAAACAGAAGAGATTCAAACACTGATACTTTGCATTCAGCTGCAGTGAGCAATGGGCGATAGAGAAGGGAACCAGGCACCCAGTTCTGTTACATTAATATTAAACTTGTTCTACTAGTAAAGACACACAACATGAAAACTCCTTATATTAATGAAGATTTTATGGCATTGCAAAAGGCTTCAACTCCAACAATGTTTTGGTTCTCTGATTGTTTGTGGTCCATATCCTCTGAGTCATGGAAATAATTTAGCAAAGTAGCCAAGGAAGAGGAGCTGGGGGCATCCCCATAAACCACACTAGTCACTATGTTCTGTTTACAAACAACTCTCCCACCAGTTTAATATTCCTTTCTTTCCAGGTTATTGTACTTGTGTATTTCTTCACTGCTTTTAACACAGTTCACAAACAGACTTCTTGGTATTTTGGCTTTCAGTCAGTCATAGGATTAGAGATGCCAGGAGCTTGGCACAGCCACAGCAAAGTTTAAAGTTTTTGAAGGAGAATGTCAAAAATAAGACTTCACGGGGTACAAAATGGGTTCCAGGGAGGATATAAGCAACTAACCACTAAGTCACACTCTCATGCCTTTTCTGAGAAACTATGAAAAAAAAGAAATGAAGAGAGAAAACAAATGCTGGGAAAAGTGTGCAGAAAAACAGGATGCCTAATTCTTCCCTTAAACCACTGTGTATAGGTTCAGGTCAGCTTCCAATGGCAGTACACGATGATGGAACAAGTTGACCTTCTCTGGCATAGACATGATTTCTCAAGCAAATTAACCTTTTTCTCACCTACAGACAGAACAACAAAAACAAAACAAACAACCCATAAATCAACCAGTAAACCTGTTATTTTAGAAAAGACAGAGTAGTGAAGTAAATTCTTCCAATATGCCCTTACATCATTCATACAGACAGAAAAACAATTACAAAGCAAATCAGATCCTTTCTTTAATTGATTGCACTCAGAAGTTCTTTCCATAAGAAGAAAAGTTGACATCCCCTCAAAAAAAAAACAAACCCAACAACAACAACAAAAACAAAGTAAAAAAATAAAAGTCTACCACTATTTCAATTCCAGGCATCAATGATAACATAACTGCCTCTGGATTGTTTTCCTTTCCAGCAGCCTCTATGCTACATAAAAGATATTAAAACCATCTTTGTTAAACCCTTCCGAAATGAAGCTTATGTATATTGCTTTGGATTATTACACACACAAGAGGTCACTAAAAATGCAACATGTAGTTTTTTGAGGGGCTGTGGTTTTATGGAATAGCTTGTTTTTGTTTGGGGATTTTAATTATTTTCTTTTTAAGTGTTCTTTTTTAGCAGGAAAATGACGTGCAACACGCAATACACCTCTCCATGCCAAGAAACAAATCTAGAGCAACATCAGAACTCAAGAGCGCAGGTAGGAAATTCACTGTGGGCTTCAGAAACAAGAGCTAGAGGAAAGGCAGAAGGTTAAAACTCAAACCCCTTTTGTTACTTCCATGAATGACCTTGGCCACACTATAGTAACTGACACCGAGCTTCAGCAAGAGAATGAGGGGAAATCCTGCTCCATAATGATAATAGCTCTGGAACACAGGTGGACACAGGCTAATTGAAGTGAAACCCAATTAAAACCATCAGAAGCCTAGTTTTTCAACACCTAGCACAAAATGCAAATTCAACCCATGCTGTTGCACTCATTCAGTTTTGAATGACACGTTAATTCAAAGTTTTTGCCTTTGAGCTTTATTCCAGTGAACTCAGGTCCAGCTTTCAGCATAGTCCTCCTTACTGAAACACTGCCAGTCACTGTCCCAGCCACTCAGTCCAAACACCACTGAAAATACCCTCAGCTCAGCTGACAAGAAAGACTTTGATACACACTTGAATCTACACAGCAATCCTCTCCACTCCTCCTGCGGGTAACCCTCACCCCTTAATGCAAACTCGACCTGTCTTACCACCTACAATCCCATCTACTAGAACAGCATTAAGATTGCCCTGGTTTCATGGCAGTCCACGATTGCTACCTCGCAGCACTGCTGCAGCTCAACAAACAGGAGGATATTGGGAAAGAGAGAAATGAGTTGAAGTCATATTTCTTTATCATTTGATATTACCTGACTGGGAAATTGTGTCTATAATTAAGATTGTTTCTTCATGAAAAAAGCTTATGCTCCCATCCCTCTTTGCTTCAGAGGCCAGGGAGATACCACTCTAGTCCACAGAAGGCAACTGTTGAGAAAAATCAGCTCTTCGCACATAGCCCTTCACTACCATTCAAAATAAAGTTTCTTATCATGGTATGTCTGGTCTCTTCCCCCAATTTGCTCAAGAACTTGCTTTCATTTGCTGTTTCATCTTTTTTCCAGGTACAGCTTCTGTTCCCTTGTCTGGCATGCAGGGACAGCATACCTCTCCAGTTCTCAGACTCTGCCTTGAATTGCTTGTTCTTATCTTCTAATTAAAAAGATGCAGTGATCTGGATTGAAATCCTATTGCATTACCTGACACAAAGTACTCTAATGGGAAGTACAGCCAGATGCAGAAATATTTTTTTACTATGTCAAGTACCTGACTTCAGATCACAGCATACTTGATCATTGAACTAATGATCTAATGAACTTCAGATCACAGCTACATTGACCATTGAACTAATGATTTAACAAATACCCAGGCAAATCACACCAGGAAGTGCTAATTCTTCTGCTGGAGAAAGTTTATCATGTTGAGGTTAGGTTACAGCCATCGTAAAGATACCACCCACATTTTTTTAAAATGATATTCCACTAAATGATTGTCCATTAAGTGAAAGAAGTATCTTTGGCACTAAAAGCTTCAGTACTCTATATAACTAATGATAAATTAAAGCTGGTCATGTAAATAAGCAAGATGTGGGTTGATCCAGTTTTGCAATTTACTGAAAAAGTGACAGATTAATCAATTCAAATACACTATAGAAATATTTATTGTGAGAACCAACATTTACCATCAGAGCTTTCTCCCCCCTAAAACAAATATTTAGTTGTCAAGAATACTTTTTCAATTTGAACTGAAAGCATGCATTCTGATTGCAAATTTTCACTTGAGATTAAATGCCAAAGAAAAAAAGAGGTTTAAGTTGTTTTCATTTAATACAAGAAATCTTCATTCTTCTTTTTGTCTGCTGCCTTTCTGGAAAAAAAACTGCAGTAGGTGGAAGATAGAAAAGAAAAAGCAATGAAGGTAAAGACATTTTCATGTTGCACTTCATAAAAAATTAAATACACTCAGATACATCATTTGCTGTGCTTGAAAGTATTTCTTGAAATCACTTGGCATTTTAATTTTATTTTCAAAAATATATGTACTCAGAAATTATGACAAACAGGTGAATGTAACAATTGAATAGAGAGGAAAGGGAACATTACATGAAAAAACAAAACTTAATAAGCCATGACATTGATGAGGTCACTTAAAGTCAATATTTTATTAGATGTGTTAATTACATATGCTAATACAAGGACAAATACATTCATAAAGTTTCAACAAAATAATCAATATGAAATAATATCAATGTTACAAAGAAGTACCTTTAACAGAGATAGCCATCGGGAGTTTTCAGGAAACAGTTTTACATATCTAGGAAAGCTCAGGTCTCATCCAGAGGCTGTTTCAAGTTCTTTGTGTTGATTAACAGGCAGACATCATGCTTACCAATCTAAGTTGGCACTTTTTTAAAACAGAATTCATGGAAGTATCACAACTGCAGTTGACACACTAGTATTTGTGGTGAGACTCATATCTCAGTGCTTCTGGGAGGTGCTACCTTTACCCTGCCATGGTGCTCCTCTGGGAAGCCTGTGATGGGTTCCTGCTGTTTTACTGTTCACCAGGTCCAGTGTCAGCAACACAGATGGCTGACCAGCAGTGACTAACCTTCCACAAGCCACTGTCCTCCTCTCCTGGCAGCCCACAGATGTCTGGTAGGAAATCCAGTCCTCAGAAAAGTGTTATGTTTCTGGTGATTATTGCTGCTGGGCCAGAAATGTCTTCACATTCCACCTGAAGTAATTTTATCCATGGCTTCATTAAAGTCTCAGAAGTGGAGTGTTTGGACACCCACTGAAAGACTGAGTCCAAGGAAGTCATGCATCACCCAGTTTCCCTTCCTTGACCAGCTGCTGTTCCGGCTCCCAACACATACTACTGCCTTTCATCCAGGTACAGCTACATCTTATGACATCTTCATTCCTTGCACCACCAACCAATTTGTTTCTACTGCCAGTATGACTTTCTCTGGATGGTCCCTCTCATGGGTCCTGATGACATATTTTCCATCACTCTGTGTTGGTTGCAGCCCTAAGCAAGCTCAGCACAATCCAGTGTAGGCACACTTCACCAGAGGCTTGTTACGGACATTGCCTTGGCCAGATCAGCTCACCTCACTCTGAAAAGTATTTCATCAACTACAGTTGTCTGCTGAAATCAGTCTGCAGAATACTGTTTTACCAGTAAAACTAAAGTCCAGAATTAGGCAGGTGGCACTTGAATGTTCAGCTGAAACAATGTCAAAGTGAAAGACTAAAATTTGGAGAGGGGAAGTTTGAACAAAACTTGTGGCTGTTGTGGAAAAACATTATTTCCTTAATGTGCACAATCCTACAGCAGCTCCTGGCTGCAGGTATTATTTTCATCATCTGGAACATGGAAAAGGGATGGCTTTATGTTAGGAGCAATTCTTGAGTAAGAATTCTGTAACAGCAATTATTACTGGTGATGCAGGTATGGTGGAGAATTGGGACTGCAGTCTTTAAGGATTTCACTAGGATTAACGTTCAACTAAAACTTAGAAAACAAGTAGATTACATTTTGGCAGAGCAAAGTTGGGAGACTAAGTGCTGGGGAGAGAAAGGACACAGAGGAAATGGAAAGTGCTCAAAGATAAATTAATGTATGCCCAAGGGTTATGCATACCATCTTGCAGTAATTGCACAGGGAATGTTCAAGTTGTTTTTTCTATTTTATTTTCAAATCCAGTGTGAAGGAAAAGAGAAATGTAAAAAGTAATCAACAGCAGAAAAAAGGCAGACACAAGTTATAAAACATCAAATACAGAGCAGGATTGGAACAATTGCATAATGAAATTGAGAGCATAAAGAGTGATAAGAAAAGCAAAAGCAGTGGATAAGAGGAAACTTTACAGGGAGGCAAAATAAAATAAGAACAGATTTCAGGTACAGTGCAGAAACGGGAGTCGGGAAAAGCAGTCCAGGTATCTGCCAGAGCTGGGGTAAGATATTATCCAAAGGGATGACCATGTTAAAAGACTGAATTGTCTTATGATTTGGAAAGTAAGATTTAAATGTTCTTACAGAAGGTGACAACATAGAAGAAATAAGATCCAATGCACGTCCTGTACTGCTGTTAATTAACATCCTAAGGAACCTCCCAGGCAGCGTGATGGCTACTGAGCAAACGCCTGCAGCAAGGACTTGGCCCTGAGGACAAGGTGACAGGCAAACATGACCCTTTGCCAAGAGGTCTCCTAACCTCAGCAAGCTCAGACAGCCACAATCACCCAACAGGCACACACAGGCCTGCCAGAATCAAGACCTCCTATGGCAGGTCCTTTCCTCAGGAAGTCCTAACAAGAAATAGGCTCCCAAGCAACAGCCTTCACAAAAGGCAAGAGATATTGATGTATTTAGACCCTCTTGCTAATTTACAACCCCAACTGAAATGAAGAGCTTGCATTTCACCCTGAAGTTGCCAAGTTTCTCCCTGATGGAAGGCTGTCAATTCACAGACCAACACACATGACCTTATGTGTCAGGTAGCCATTTCCTGTGTTCCAGGGGACACCATGCATGTAATAAGGTGCGTTACAGACACTGGACATATTTTCCTCCATGGGTCTTTCCAAGTCAGAGCTTTTTATTCCCAGAGCACAGGTGGAGCTTACCAAGAAGGCAAGCAAGTCTATACACACGCTATTCCCAGCCCCACATGGGGCACCTCTGCTGCTGCCCTACATCAGAAAAAGGGAATCCCCACCACCTGGTGTCTACCATCAACTGCACCCCAGTCACAGGGGCACTGGAGGTTGTCATAGTTTCAGCCAAATTTACTAAAACCAAATTGACAGATGATCCTTCCTCCCCGCAGAAAGAAAGGAGAGGAAGGGATTTAGGAGTTTAGAATGAACTAAACTACTTTAATGAAGTATAAATACTAAAATTAAAGTAAGAAGAAAATAATGAAATAGATACAGTATATACAAAACTGTATCAAGCTCCCAGGAAGACAACCACGTCACCAGCAGACATCAGGAAAAGTCCCAAACTGGACTTGGTGATCAACAGGAGCTGTATTCCAGGTCTGGAGTCAGGAACACTTGGACTACGATCAAAGGCAGATGAACAGGCAGGGTCCTCCTTGGACATCGGCCATCGAACAAAAAGAGTTGACCCTTTGGTCCCTCAGCTTTTATACTGAGCATGATATGGATGGGATGGAATATCCCAGCTGGTCAGTTTTGGGTCACCTGTCCTGTCCGCTCCTCCCTGAACATGTGACCCCTCTACGCTTTTTTGCTTCCGACCCTCCAATGGGGCAAATAACGAAAATACCTGACCTTGGTTGTTCTAGTAATAAGTATAAGCAAGGGCCTCTCTGCACCATTCCTTGGTATAATCAGGTCTTATCACTGTGAGATCGAACAGTTTTCTGAACAATGTGTTGTTAATTTCAGAGTTCAGTTAGAAGAGGTCCAGCTAAAAAGTTAAAATTGTAAAACAGAAAATTGGTTTGTTTTACCTCAAACCAGGACAGAGGTGTCTTATTGTGTTTTCTTTTGAAAACAGCTGACACCACAGTTGAACTGTATTTTTAGCACTACAGAGTTTGAAGGACACACTCTCTCTGAGCTTAAGATGTTGTTTCAATCTTTCACTTATGTAATCTATTCTTTTAAATAAACACTTTACTGAAATAGACTCACAAGAATCAGCGACTGAGTCATAGGGACTAAAACAGTGATGCAGAAGCCAAGAAGCCAAATGTTTCATCCAGACTCTCTCCACAGATCAACCTTTCTGCCCAAGTCTAAAACAAGTATTAGCGGTTTTACACTCTTCCCAGATACTAAATACATCATCAGGAGATGGAAATCAGAAATAGGACAGAAGTGGTACATACGGTTCACTGTGCTTATTATTTGTTTTGTAGGTGATGGTTAGATTTTTCTGCCTATAAATACATTTTTCCCTTTCCTGTAAAGACACAAGGAGTAATTTAGCCATTGAGAACACAGGGGTTTACATTTTACATGTCAAACTAGCATGGTAACTTCAAATATGATTGAAACACTTATGAGGGCAATTCTCTGAAGATCACCCATCCCTCCCTCTCTGCAGGCTACCTAGTTTTAGGCATTATTTGCAAGGACGGCTACTGAGCAAGCACAGCAGTTATTCTCAAGCACAGTATCTGCTCCACGGTTCTCCCAACAACACAGGGCAGGACATCAAGTTAATTAGCATTAGTGTTCGTCAAGTTGCCTCTATTGTAATTTGAGTCTCAAGGTGATTTTAAAAATTAGAGAAACATTCTTGTTTTGATATCTTGGTTTTAAAATTATTTCAATGACTAGGAAGAGCCATGAGGTTGCAGCTATTGTGTGCCATATGAATCTTTCTTTGAAGTTGTTAACAAACAGCAGGTCTTTCCCCCCCCCTTTTTTTTTTTTTGAAAAAAAAAAATAATAAAAAGCATAGAAGTGAAGCTACCTGGTCTGAGAGTTCTGTATCTTCCTTTCTGCTGCCACTAGAGGGAGAAACCTATTCCTGGGATCTCAGGGCTTCTAGACTATTTTCAGAATAGAAACAGAAATATTTTTATTGTATGGAAAAAACATTTGTCCATTTGTGATAAGCATGGATAAATCAAATGGAGAACCTCTAAAAATAAAGTAGAATTATCATTTCCCCTCCTTCCCTCAAATAAGCTCCAATTACAAACCTCAAACCTTGTGAATTTAAACACTGCTGCAATTGTTCTTCTTCGGTGGTAATACAAATCCTTCTACTGTGTTTACTCCAGTTGCAACCAGGGCAGGGGAGGCCAAACAGGAAGAAAGGAGAATACTGGGTTTTTATTAATATAGGAACAAAGGATGTTTTCTAGTGGTTTAAAGTAACTCTCATTTAAAAACAAAACAAAACAAAACAACAACATAAAACAACAGCAGAAAATTTTCTATTAGCAGTAACAAACACTGAAAATTCAACCTGGAGTAAAAAAATCCTAAACTAGCATGTAAATAAAACAAGAACTCTAGAATAAGAAGACAGAGTTGCAAATCTAGAATTCTAAGTCAACTGGAAGACCCGTGTTGATGAATACTTCTTCAGTCACTGAATTTCTAACACTTGAACCAGTAATGATTGCTTTCAGTAAGTATTTGCATCAGTGACAAGGTCATTCCACTGGTATGGAAAGTGTCTTTGCAAAACATTTTCAAATATGCGTGCAAAGACAAAAAACAAACAAAAACTTTACTCAATGAAGTCCACCCTCCCCAAGTACAAAATGCTGAGTAACCACTGAAAAGCACTTTCAGATATTTGCTGCTAGTGGCCAGCAACGAGCAACCAGACCTGGCTTCAGGACACAAACCATGATAGTTCAAGGGTTCCTCCTTAAAAGGCCATTTTCCTAGACAATGGGGTGATATGCAGATTCAAGGCTTTACCACATTCTGAGATGCCCATCCTTTTTCTCTACAATAAGGCGTAGCAACATTGACCCTTAAGTTCACTAAGAATGAATCTTTGCAAATCTTAGAATGAATTGAACTGCAGGTGCAACTGATACCATATTCCTAGAGAAAATCCTACCCCAAAATCATTCCTTCCTATCCTTTAAAAGCAGTTGCAAATGGACTCCGTTAACTAATCACAGAATAATTTCATTTGGAAGGGGTTTGTCCAGGCTCTCTGTCTGGAATCTCTTGAAAACAGGGCAAATTACAAAGGGTCTTCTTTTTAAGATTTGAGTATTTACATCTTTACTGCAAGGACATACTGGTGGCTCAGGTTCAGCTTTTCCACCAGGACCCCCAGGTCTTTGCCTGTAAAGCGGCTCCTCAGCCATTCTCCTGCCTGTACAGTCACATGGAGTCACTCCAAAACAAATATTGGACTTCATATTGTCTGCGATGGCCTTCATGGGGCTTGTCAGCCGGTTTCACCAGCCTGCAAAGACTGTGACATAGGGCAGTCCTGTTCTTCAACTTACTGACTGCTTCTCCCAGTTTGGTGTCATCCCCACAACTATCTCATGTCTACAGAGACATAGAACCTTCAGGTACAGCAGCAGGGTCAAGAGACTGGCTAAACCTAGGCAAACAGGAAAAGCTTTTCATGGTCTATCTGCCCCAACCTCCTACTTCAGTGACCAAGGTTAACAACTAGTCCTTCCTATGTCCACTGAGTTTCACCCTAAAGAAGCGTAAGTATCTTGCCTACACAGTTTTGACTACTTGAAGGCTACCACTCACCATTTGCTGTTTTGTCAGACTGTATTATAGTTTTGGCATTGTTAGGCATTGTTATTTTTCTCTATCATCACACTCAAACTCTACCTCACCATGCACTAAACTGGGAAATCCTTATTATTCTAATTTTCATACAGATAATAAAAAATCACCTTAGATGAGCAAACAAACTGAATACTTCCACCTGTAGAGGCTGGCATTGAGGCATGGAGAGGGGATGCACATCCTTCCCCATCAACCACACACTTCAGAAACCAAAGCATCAAGTAAAACAAGTTTTTTCCTTTCTTGGTGTTTTATTTCATTGGTGTTAAAAGTTCTAATTCACGACCCATTGTCTACAGTATCATGTTGTTGTCATCATAGTTGTGATGATGATGGGATTTGGGATGTAAAAAACTGCAGCTATATTTGCTTCAATTAAGTGATTTTATTCTTCTGCGATTATTTCATATCGGAAAGCTTAAGACAACATTCCAATTTTTTTCCCCTTTTGTGTGCACGTGTCTACATACATGAACATATATATATATAAAAGAAAATACTCCAAAGTAAGTTTTCCTTTCAGAAGGGATTTCCACCAGCCCTACAGAGTAGCAGCATATGTAGTATGTATGCCACTCAAACATTTCCTTTAACTGCAAAGTTTGTGTCAAAATCTGTTCTGAAACAACTCTATGACGTGCATTTCATATAACCCTGAATTACAGGTTAGGCTACATTTTAAGTATGAAATATTAAGTGAGATCATAATAGTTAAATCACTCCATTGTCATTCCAACATTAACTCAGGTTGGCAGAGCTCATGCTCAATGATGTCACCGTTTATACCTTGCTGCAGCTGCAAGCAGAGCCCAGTTCGCATAAATTACCTTTGATCGATGAAAAGTATTAACATTTTTTATTTTTACCTTGGAGCGCACTTTGAATTATCAGTTGCTTTTTAGTGTTTTAAAAATGCATACGAGTGAGTTAAGTGGCAGGCTAAAATATACTGCAGTGACAAACTGCGGAAGTGTGTTCAGTGCACTGGAAGGCGAAGGGACTGGAGAGAAGAAACACTTCTTGCAATAAGCTGCACCTTGACAATGTCTATGCAGTGCCATCCAATTTGCAAGTTGGAAAGACTATCAAAGCCCAGCCCTGAAATAGCAAGGACAGCTGTAGGATGGATTTTACCATCCTTCCACACATTAAACACCATCCTACTTTGCATCAGCTCCCACTGAAATAAATAACTCAAGAACTACGCAACATAAATAACAGCAGAATGGTTAAGGGGGGAAAAAAAAAAAGGCATCTCTCCATCTTCTAAAAATAGCTTCCTTTTGGCTATGTTGTTCCTTTATGACTTTCCTTGAGAAAGTGGTGATGAACAGAATACTGATTGAGAATCACTAGAAGAGGCTGCCTCAGGAGCATCATTAAAGGCACATTTCTCCACAGCCTCCTGTTTCTCCAGTGGAGGAGAGGGTACTTTCCATCTCCTTTTTCTCAAGGTTGGAGCAGTGACTGCCTGCTCCCTGCTTCTCTTCATCCATTCAGCACTCAAAGGTTTCTCCACCCAAGATGCGCCCCTACTCACACAGTGCTCAGTGCCTCTCAGGCTGGGAGGCTTCTGAGCCTCCACAGGAAATTCAGCACAGCCCTAGCACTTGCTCTGATCTTGCAGGGAACTGCCAGTAGGACCTATAGATGCTCATGGGAAGGAAGCTGCATTTAAATGGTCTTCAACAGCCCTTCACTGGATCATCTCTTAACTCCATGCTGTTAATTCTTATGTTCACAAATACAATGGTTAATCCTGACCAGGGTTAAGCTGAGGAACACCCATCCTCACTCTGCACCACAGCAGAGCTCTATAGATCAAGTGAAGTTCTCCTCACATCACCACCTTTTAAGTTAGACACAACCACACTGAGTTCACATAAATAAGCTCTGCCCTGCTGCTTTGGGAGCTTTCCATGGTTTGCTCCCAAAGCAGAAGAGACTTTAAAGTCAGTTTACATCTTAAAAAACACAAAAATGAAAGTTGGTTTCAAAGGCATTTGGAGGGGGACATCACCACCCTCGTGTCCTGCAGGCTGAAGCCACTGAGATCTGCAATGCTGGTGAGACTTCAACCCAGAGGCTGTGGGGAGTTGGAAGGTTTGCTTTTCCATACAACGTCCTGAGCTCTTCTGTGATAAGAAAAACACCTTCTTGTCCCTCACTGTAATGCTTTCCAAATTCCCCGAAACATACTGCAATGGAGGAAAAATGTCTGCACGGTGCTTGGGCTATATAAGCTGTTAGGGAAGGGAGTGACAGGAGTCAAATGCTGTGCTAAGCATACGCTTATAGCCAAATAAATGGACAAGAGGTCAAATCAAATACTATCCACATTCGCGGTTTATTTCAGGACCCCTTCTTCTGTCACTACTGGGGAGCCACAGCCCTTTCAGAAACAAGCTGTTCCTGCTATTGCTGGCTTTGGACAAAAAGCATACTGCTGCTAACCTCTTACATAAAGTGTGCAGACAAACAGCTGAATTGCTGACCCCTAATGGCCTTTTCCCTAGGATTTGTGGGTTTGCACAAAGAAGCCAACATTTTACATGCAGTCCTTGATGGAGTTTGGAATTGTGCAGAAACACTGTTTGGAGTGCACACTCTTAACCCAATTGTTTGTGTACAATGTTCCTCCTCTCTGATGCCAAACACTGTAGGTCTCTGGGTTATTTTGCCTTTTTTTTTTTTTAAGCTACTTGACCATACACAACTTTGAAGCCCTGTAGATACCTCTACTGTCATTAACATTGTGATGTAAGTACAAGTCTGCAGTCAGGGATTTTCCTTTTTTGTTTCAGTCCATCCTCTTTTTGCAGCTGAACTCTTGTAACTCGGTAGATATAAGCTTCAAAATCGCAAAATATTTCTTGGCTACAACTGTATGAGTTCTGTGACTGAATGCAAGGGGCAGGCAGCAATATGCATCAGGTTTATATCATGAGTGGGAGGTATTTAGCAAGAGCAGTTGACTCAGCCTGAGTTTCAAATAAACAATTCTCTTCATCCTTACTTACAAACTGATTTTTTTTTTTTTCTATAGACTTCTGTTGATCGGGAACTTATATAAAACATCCGTAAGGAAATAACATTTACCTTTGAATGGAGAACCATGGGCAAACCTCAGGCACAAGGTGCCAACCCACAGTAAAGCAGCACCTTTCTGGCAAGCCGCAGGCTATGCCAACTAACCCTCCTCAGCAAACCCCAGTGCCTCCAGCAGCCTGCCCCCAATTAGATCCATTAAAACTACTCAAACATGTTGGTAAAAGTATACACTGCAGCAGAGTATTTCAAGGACCACACACTACCTGTTATCAACAAGCTGCGTGTTTTCAGACATCCTCAAGTAATCAAGCCTTGCACCTCGGAGAATGAGAAAGCACAAGTGATCCAACAGCCCAACTGATACATTTACACAAGCTAAGGATGAAAACACAGAACACCACAATACTCGGATTCAACAATAACAAAACAGCATTCAGGCACAACAGCCAGCACAAAAATCACCATTGTACAGTTGGTTTCCAATTATTCAGATGTTGAGCTACTAAAACCTACAGTATATACTGTTCTGTACTTTTCAGCGATACTTCATATTTTTGTTTTAATTCAAAGACATACTAATTGTTGTGAACACACAAAGTATTACCTGGAATAACACTTCAAATGCAAATTAAGGGCTCTGTACAATTATTGTAACGCGAGAGTACCATGGTTTATTAACAGCAGATTTGCAAGGTTAATTTTCAATTATGTATTTCTTATTAGTTTCCTAGCTGTCTTGCTATTATTAAATTTAAAGAGGAAGAGACTTTCAATGTGTCCAGCTTCTCTGGCATTATTACTGATAATTATTCCTATTTTCCAATTTGTGTTACTCTCATGTCTTGCAAAATTTGTAATTAATGAGCAAATAATTATAGCAGCACTTACTAGAGCTGGTTTAGTTAAAGCTGCGTCAGCTTCTGCATTAGGATCCCCATTTTTCAAGGGTTTATAACTCAAGCATAAAAATCCATTCTGGGCAGAGTCTTTTCATAAGAGCTGTCTGCTGAGCATGATTTTGTTTTTAAATGTTTCTAAGCAGCATTATTCAATCCCTTTTTGAGTTACGGACATTTTTTAAAAATCTTAAACTTCCAAGGACATTAAGTTTACAGCCCTCAATTTTTCTGTGCTCTAAAATCTCCGGAATAAAGGCATTTTATTTTAATGTGAAAGCATTCACCTTTAAAAATATTAAATAAGGTACCTCAGCATCTCCAAAGACCAGAACCAGATTTTTAATGCCTGGTGGTCATTAGCTTTACAAAATAGACACAGAAGAGAGCTTGACATTCAGGCATGTTTATGCTGATCCCAACTAGTTAAGCATTCATGCACATACTCAATTAAGGCACACGAGTGGTCCTTAGGAGTCAACAGATCTGTCCACACTCTCTGAGATGCACATGGCATTCGCTGCCCTGATTCAGCAAGACAAAGAATTTCTTTTGATGCACGTTTTAGGCTGTCCCTATTCACTGCAAACTGTCATCCACACACTTCAGAAAAGCAAGCGTCACAGGGTTCACTTCTTCAGGATACTGGGGACCTAGTGGCACTTAAGCTCACAGTGTTGAAGAGGCTCAGCGTCTTCTTGACAAGGTGCTCAGCATCATGTTTGTCCAGTCTGTTATGAGTATAAAACTTACGACAAAGCTATTGATTCCCTTTTGTCTGAAGAGGATACTTAAAGGGCAAAGGCAGCAGACTCCAAAACCCAAGGTTTGCTATGCACCCCATACACTTTGCCAGAAAATAAAATTTAGTAGTGATAACTTCAGAGCAAACAGATTCTGCAAAATTCAGTCACTACAGGAGAGCACATCAGAGCTGTTTTCTCTAAATACCCTTTGCAGTTGGTCATCTGTAAAACACTGCCTTGTCTTCTGTATGCCTTCTCCTTCAAAGGGCCATGGACTAGTCAACCAGCTCCTGGAAAGCCAGTCCTAGAGCTGTTTGACCTCAATATTGAATTTAATTAAAGCAAGACCACTGTAAATCAGCAAACAGGGAATAGCAACAAGTCAGCAGTATTGTGCATGTCAGCTTTAGTTCATTTTGTACAAACTTTAAAGAGCAGGATGGGCCAAGACACTTCCAGCAGCAAACAAAGACAAAAAACACACAAACACACACACACACACACACAAAAAGGTCAAGTATTTCTGGGAAATGTAGTCAGAGATGAGGCAAAACCAGAGAATGATGAAACCTACCTGAATCAGTCACAGTAAGTCACAAAAAGCAAGGTTTGTCCTCTTGAAAGTCCAAGCAATCTACCTCTTTAGCCTCCTCACCAATAAAGGGGCATGTCTTGGTGCACCTTTTATTTACTTTCCTTTGATCAGCTGAAGCTCTTCACACCATCATTTGGTATAATTATCTCCTCATGTTTGAGTTACTTTCTAATGAGGAGAACCTCTTTCTTAATATATTAGTTGATCCAGGGCATAGCACTGAAGCTTTTTACAGCAATGACCAAGGAGGTGCAAATATACCTTCTCACTGGTGCCTTGTAACCAAGCCATGCTTTATAAGCTTGTACTATCATTAGCAAATGCACCAATAACTTGCAAACCTTGCCATGCTACAGGAATGCTGATATCTTTATTTCTGCAAAGCACATATGCGGAGCCATGCTACATAGAGCCAACTACAGCTGATGTTTTTAATCTACAATAAATCCTTCCTTTGTAAACCAACTGTTCCTCCTCATTTTAGGTGCCTGTCTGTCTTTCAGGTAAATATTTTCTTTGGCTGACCTAGTGTCATGAGCTTCCCCCATTAAGATTAGTTTGCTAAATCTAGTCAGAGGAATCTATATGTGCTGATATTCCCTAGTTGCTGATGGCTTCACATTTTGACTGTAACCATGGTGCTGCTGGATTTATCATGGCTGCATGGCACAATGTGTATCTCATTATTCTTTTCTGGCAGCTTTGTATAGCTTTTATTTAGCTGTAAAAATAATTTACATTTCTTGAGCATCCGAGTTAAAGATAAAATAGAACTATGACATCGAGAGCTGGAGATTTTATGCAAATTTATTTATAAATATAAACCACATTTAGAATGCAAAATTACACAAACGTTGTCCACAAATTGCCCATCTCTTAAAGAAATTAATTCTTTACTTTTTAAAGAATAGCTCTTTAACATGTTATCTATATAGTTTCAATGCAAACAGAAACAGTATAAAATTCAAAGTGAAATTTGAGTACCCTTGATTTCCAATGGCATCAGTTATATGGCAAGGAATTTTTTCACTTCTACGTCATTGACTTGAAATTGCTTCAGGTCACCAGCCTGTGGCACTCTCCATCAGCTCCTCCTAGCCTGGGATGCAATTCTGGGTGCAGTGAAGTCACTGGCAAACTCTTGGTTGGCTTTGCTGGGGCCAAGATGCCCAGCTGTGCTAAGTGATGTACAGGAAACACAGCAACAGCGTGAGTCCACCTCATGGTGCTCACGTACCCACATCGCACACACAACCCAAGCACCTGGTTCAAAAGTTGAGTTGTTCAAATATCCCAGAATAACATTTCTGGGAAAACCCAGCTACTTGCATCTAATTCCAATACACTAAGCATCATAAATCCAGATTATCTGTATTGTCTTTTGGGATTTCAGAATGATTTTTTTTTTTTAAAGTGAGATACAAGTGAAAGAGGTTTTCTGACTATAAAGTTACTTTGAGTGAATAATCTAACAGTACTTATTTTGCTTTCAAAATAAACATAGATTTTTAATACAAATGTGGCTTCATAAAATTTCTTTTAAAACTTTTGAAAGTTTCTCTCTGCTCTAACCTCAGCCTTTTTCTTTTAGCCCCTTCTGGTGCTTGGTTATTTTACCATTGTCTCCTCTTATGGAAGATCTCTGATTTATATTTGTGGGGGGGAAAATCAGTGGTTGTTTTCTTGACTTTCCAATAAAATAAACTATATGAGGTCTCAGTTTTGATGAAAAATTTTAGGATAACATCCCTCTACTTGGTGGAAGCAATGTCCAAACCAGCTCAGAAATCTTCATGCTTCCCGTCCTTCTGCTGCACTGAGTTCTCCACTGTGCAGGCCTCTTCCCATTGCACTTTATCCAATAAAAAAGGGTGGAGAATCATTTCCTAAGGGAATAAAAAAAAGCACAAAAATAGTAACTGCCCACACCTTGTTCTTTCATTAGCTCTGCTTGTATGTTGAGACAAAATACAGCTCTTGAACAGAAAGTAGCACAGCCAATGACTTCTCCTTCAGTCCACACCACTCAGCTTTCTGAGCCTCTGCTCACTATACTACATATAAAAGCACCCAGCTGCATTTTGCTGTGTCTTGCAGATCCCTCGTACATAAAGTCAGCTATCATCTCGGACATATTAAAATGATTATTTAAGCATTTCATAGTAACTGACGTGCAATCTGACTTTGCCTCTCGCCTGCCACACAGCGCTGCTTGGCTTTCTGTTGCATACAGCTGGGGTGAACCACAGGACAAAACCCTTCCTGATTTGCATTTCTCCTGCCTGCAGCTTGCCTGCCAGCTTAGGGGGAGCACAGGCAGCGAAAGTCTGCCTACAGAGCACCTCAGGAGCCCTTTGAGTTTCAAAGATGATTTTCAATTATGGATTTGGGCATTCAACAGCCGACAGGCTGATCCAAACACCCACATCTCTCTAAGGACTTGGTGAGGCTGAAAAACTCAAGTCTTGCCGTGACTGTTATCGCATGTGCTACTGCTTTAGGGGCATCCCTACTTGCTTGCGAAAATGGTACCTCAATACCACAGTGTTAGAGTTAGGAGCACAAGGAACACAGGCTCAAGTAAATTTTGCCTTTCAAATTGTAATAAATAACACATGGTTTAAATTTAGTTTTCACTTTCTGAGAAATTGCACAGGGAAGAAACTCCAGCATTACAACAGAAAACATTCATAAAATGATCCTCTGGAATTTATCAGGTTAGAAAATTCATGTTGGTTTTTTTAACCATCCCAAAAAATTCCTTAGAAGAAACAAAGTTTTTAGATAAGTCTCACAGAACAACCTAAAATACAAATAAAAATATATTCTGGTAGATTAACACTGAGAACGTGTTTCTAATTTTATACATTTTGTTTATCAGAAGTACAACACCTTTCCTAGCCAATATTGCTTCATCAGCTTTCCAGAAGGTGCCACAGTGTTGTGGACACAATACAGTCATATTCCCCAACACCACATTAATCTTGATATCTGCAGGGTAGCAACACCTACTGTGAAGAGCCGGAGAGCAATGGGTATGGATGTCCAGCTTTCCATCCTGGCTGGTTCTGGACCATCAGGGCATCTAAATGATTGGAAAGAAAGGAAGAAATGAAAAAGAGAAATAAAATAAAATTTTAAAAAAAAAAAAAGAAAAAGGAAGGTATGTGAGTAAGAAACATCATAATTAAAAAGATCCAAGTTAACTGGAGACTAGTTTAACGAATATAGAATAGTTATACATCTCAGGAGAGAGTAATACTCTTACAATCTCAGACAGGGCCCGAGGCCCCAGTCAGGAGGAGTTCCTGTGCTTCGGTCCCATCACAGAGCATTGGATTTAAGCACATGTTTAAGTACGTGGCAGAGCAGGGATGGTTTGTGAGATCCCTATAAAAGCACAACCTTCCATTCTCCCAAACCATATGGATTTGACTTCCCATATGGAGTGACAAAATAAAAATATATTCTAAAAATAACCCTCAAAAAATGCACTGGCTGAAGGCTGCTTCCTGTGCTACAATTTGATTAGCCTTGTGTTTTATTTCTTCAGCAGCGATTTCAATTTATCTCTGATTTGGAGCATGAAAAGCTGCTTTTATAGTTGTAAGCAGAGGAGAAAAAGGCATCCGGGAAGCAGATATAGAGAGCTCTTCTGGCTTTATAGGAGCTGCAGGAACAAGTAAAACGATTTCAGAGCGGCAGAAAACAAAGTGATGCTGGGAGATGATCTATCTTTGCAATCTGTATTTAAGTTCCCTGTCAGCCCCTCTGCGGGTGCAGAACATTACATATTCTGTGCAGCTCTAAAGTAACCTAAAGGAGCCAAAAATTGTCAGTGCAGAAATCCCCTCTGCGGGAGGGATCTCTGCCAGCATGGCTCCTGCCCGGCTCGGCGCGGCGGCCGCACGCAGCTTCCTGACAGCTCCTTCTGTCCACCCCCACGCAAGGAGCTGGGGGAGCCGCTCCCTCCGTGTCACGGCGTTGATGGATAGTATCAAACACAAATATTCCCATTTGGGCGCTGCTCTAAGGTGCCTTCTTAAAAATCATAAACTTTTTTTTTTTTTTTAAGAAAAAAAGAACAACCTGGAAATTTTAAATTCCTTTCCACTTCAGCTGGGTCAGGCAACAAACCATCAGCCAAGTGCCAGGGGAACTACTGGTGGCATCTAAGACCTGAAGCCAGTAGCTTTGGAGGAGGGGAAGGAGAGATTAGTCTTGGTGAGAGCCTCAACCATCAAGTTCTCGCTTGGAGACTCAAGTAGTAAGTCTCACAGCGGCTCTCAACAGGAATTACTTTCCCCTTCATTGGCGTTTGAAGGGAGCTAGGGAATAGCACCACAGCCCAAACACATCATATCCCTCAACAGCAGCCAGACAGCAAGGTGTCTCAGCAAGGATCCTTCCTTTGGGGTCTGCCCTGAAGCTCCTGCCACTCCAGAAGTTCCCCACGGGTGCCTGGGCTATGCTGCTCCCTGGGTTAGGTTGCTGTCTTTGGCTGAAGACCAGGATTTAACACCCATCCCTGCTCCAGCACCAGTGCAAGCATGGGAAACTGTCATTTATTTTTCTGGGCTATACATGTCTGCCCAAACCACACCTGTCTCTGTCACCTCTGAGAATACAAGGTGAAGTAACTTCTCTGCTTAGAGACATACATTTCTCGTTATTTGTGTCTTTTGCCAAAATAAGCAAACAAATAGATAGATAGCAGATAGATAAGTAAAAACATTCGTGTTCAGCTTTCCAGGGTGATGAAGCAAGCGATGTCTTGTTTTTCCAGCATTTCAGTTTTCCCACATCCGTTGAGTTTGCTTGGTTTTATGCAAATAATAAGCATGGATTTCCTGCAGAACTCTGGTGCTGCTTTAATAATGCACACTCTGCGAGAGACTTCTGTCCCGTTTCTGGGTTAATATTGACTGCTGTGGTTGCAAAAGTGAAATAAAGCTAAGAAAAATTGTGTTTGCCAGAAAACTGTGCTCCTCTCCTCGGTGCAGGAGAGGATAGTGAGCACTGGTGAGGTGGGACAGAGAGGGCACAGTAGCTCCCAGCTCCTGTCCAGCCCAGAAGACATGAAAAAGAAGCAAAAGGCCAACCCTTCTGCCAGCTGTTTGCACCTGCCAGGTGCCTGGAGCAAGAAAAAATGTCAAGACCGATGGCCAGGATCCCTGCTCTGGGCACCAGTGTCATGGCTTGGGCTTTTTAATGCTCATCTCCAGGCCACAGGCCAGAAACTGTGGCTGTTTGAAATAAGGTTCATTTTGGGTTGGGTTTTTTTCCCTCTCTCCCTCCCCAATCTACTGAAGCTTTAGGAACAACTTTCCCAATCTAAGCAAAAGCTCTAGATTTACTCTTAAGAGAGACCTTTATAATATCTAAGAAATATTAAAACTGAAAAGGGAAAACAAAAGACACCTAGAATGGGAAGAAGCTGAGCTCTAAAAGCTTTGGAAGAAAAAAGATTAGAACCCAGCTTTTCCCTAAAGAATTCATAGAGAAAAAACCCAACACTTTGGAAACAATTACTTACAGAATTCAAAGTACTTGGCACCCTTTGCTTTGGTAAGATACGGGGCAACAAATAAGATCCATAGTCGCAAGAAGTTAGCCCAATGACATCTGTCAGAAAAACTAAATTAAAAAAAATAATATATTTCTTCTTAAGAAGAGTACTTTTCTTGCTTCAAATTAATTTTTACATTGCTAATAAGTCTCTTAGCAGTAGATTATAAGTGCCTCTTAAGCCAGGAACATGCGGATCGCCCTGAGCGCAGCCAGCGGTCTCTTCTCTGGAAAAAAAGTGATTGAAGCCGAGAAGAAATTCACCTGAGGAGGTTCACTGCAGGTGTTTATTCCAGTGTCTGCAACCTGCACCATTACAGAAACTGTTAATAATTATTATAACATGATCTAGGACTATTCTGACCTTTTTGCCTCACCTTATATGTAGACACGAGCAGGCATTTTTAGGACTACGAGCCCAGGGAGTGGAAAAGAGTCCACCTGCCTGATAACCTGTATAAGGCCCATGGACCTTATAATTTGTCCAAAATGATCCAAAAACTGTCTGAAACATCCCAAACCTGGCACCTGCTGAGTCAGGTAAACCCTTTAAGGTGATATAAGTTCAGAAGAATTTAATTTCAGTAAAAAAGCAATGGATGAGAGACAAAGATGACCAAAGACAGCCCTCTCAGACTGGCACTGAGGGGTCCCACTTTTCCAAGCTCCACAAATGGGGCACTTTTCCAGAGAAGCTGCTAAAAAACACCTGGCTGTGGACAGGGGATAAAAATGGAGGGGAAAAAAATTGACAAGTCTGGAACAATCTGAAAAAAACATTAATGTTGATGCAGTGGAAAATTTTACAGTAAAACAATTGTAAGCTGTTGAGACTGTTGAGACTATTCTCCTAGCGCTGCTCTCCTAGTATATTGATAANTGTCTCTTTGTGGGTATATTTAATTCCACCAACTCTGCCTGAAGGTACTGAGAAGCCCCTGGCTGCTCCTGGCACCTCACCTGCACAGTGCAGAAGCTGCTGTCCCCCCAGATGGGAATTTACCACTCAGACACCAAGGAGCCTGTCAGTGCCCTCTCCTGTGCTGGGAGGGGCTGAAAGAATAAAAAGTGATTTTAGAGCTAATAATAATTACAACTGGTAACACCTGCATGGAACAACAAGCTGTTTTCAGCTACATTATTGTCAAGTATTGCCTGCTCTGCAGTGCTTTACACAGAAAAGTATCAGAAACAGCGTGCCTCAGGAAGCTGCTTGGAAAATAAATGCAGGAGTTTAATTAACACACAGAAATGCTCACTTGTGGAAGGAAAATATTTAGATGATGAAGAAAGAGGATCAGTTTCCAGCTTTGGATATTCTGGGCAATTCTCTGATTGATTTGTGCATAGGCACTTCACTGAAGAACAGAGATTAGATGTGTGTATGGCCAATCCAGCCATATAAGAGCATCTAACAAAGTTACAAATCTAAATCCTGCACCCGGAAAAGGGGCTAAATTCTTTAAATCAAGTTATTCCATTTTAGTTTCTCGCTTTCCTCAATTTTTTGTTCCAAAGACTTTGTGGCAATTCGTGTCAAAGAGCTAAGTAAATATTTTCTTGTACTGTGTGGAAGATGATGTCAGACAGTGATGGAAGTGAAATACTGACTTTGTATAACTGTTTGTACCTCAGATAGAACTGACTCATTTTGTGAGATTATAGAAAATGCATTCTGTGATTATATACACCCCTAGAGGCCTTGTGGAGGTGAGATTATGCATCTCACAATGTTATTTTACCAGGATGAAATGGAGTAAGTAAATAAAAAATCTGCAGGATGTGACTTCATCATGCACTATTGACATCTCCTTGTATGATTTAAAGGATGGTACTATGAATATCATAGTTGCTAATGTAAATGATGAAGAAATCATAGGTCAATCATATAATAATAAATATTAACATAGGTTTCCCAAGGCCAGAAATGGTTGAAATAGTAATTGGCATTATGATTTTACTCTTGAATTATGCAGTACTGAAAACACTTTGATTGCTGCTGCTTTCCTGGAACTTCTCCATTAGAGCCAAGCAGATACAGCCTCCGATCTTTCTTATTTCAAGAAATAATGGCACCTTCTCATAAGAATTATTTTTCTTTCAGGTGGGCATGCCCCTCACCCCGTATGTTGCATGAAGTTACCATGTTAGAGGGGTGCATTGAGCTGCCTGTCTGTGGTCCCTGTCACTCTGGATGCTGGTCTGAGGAAGCAGCACCTCACCTCTGTCATCTGTGTTGAAAACCTCGGGGTAAGGTAGAAAAAGAGGAAAAAGGCTTCACAAGTGTACTGCAGACACAAAGCAAGCCTCTAACCTCCTCCTCCTCCTCAACTGCAAGACACTTGCCTCTTAAACACCAGAATAAAGTGCTCTCAAAACGCATTAATGCAATAGCTGATATATTAAATTTGATGAAAGACTGGTCCAAACAATATGGTTTAAATTGACAAAATACCCTAACTCATGACACTATTTATGACGCTGCTGAATTACCCTGGACACACAGAAGGCACAAAAAAAAAATGCAGCTGCAGCTTCGGCATAATTCATTTAGGAGTTATCTGGCAACACCTTGTGCAGCAAAAAAATCACCCCATCCAGCCTGGTGCTGCAGAGCAAACGCTTTCTTCCAGAGGGCGAGGGGGGGCTGATAGTCACTTTAAAGTGCCAAATGCCATTCTTCACCTCCTTTCCCCAGCTCCGTGCATTGCTCCCTGTGATGAAGGCTGCATGAATTCGTCCCAGAGTGGTCTGAAAGTCAGAAGCTGCTACATGAAAATATTTTAAGTAATAGGAGTTGCTGGGGGATTACTGTATTACCTGGGGATTCCTGCCAACTGCTGCATACGGTGGGCTTTGGAAATGCTGCTAAATCATATTTTTAGAGAGAAAAAAGCCACCACTATCTAACCTTGAAATGCTATCTGAATATTATTGGGCTGTATTCCTTTAATGTTTGTAATTCCTTACTGATGGGAAGCTCACAGGTGAGCAGTCATGTTCTAGCTGGTGTCTAATGCTGAAATACTCCATATGAAAATATCCAGATATGCCACGAGTATTTTAGCACAGTTACACAAAAGTCTAAAATTAGGTCATAAATTATATAATCCTGCAAGGAAACAACAAATTTAATGACTATGTCAAACCAGAGATAAAAGCTGAGGAAGGAAATAGCATCTTTCTCATTAAATATTAAGGATCAGATCCTTCAAACATTTCCCAGTGATGAACTCTGTGGGAGTTTGGCATCTGTATTTGCGTGTATTCTATAGAATATGCTTATACATCATATACAAGTGCTGAATGTGATTTATGGAGCACACACACAGTAAGTATATTTATAATGCATAAATATATTCCATCAAGAGCAGAGAAGGTGATTAGTGACAGTTTCCTAAGAGGTTTAATCAGATACCCTGATGGCTTATTTCCAATGTTGCTCCAAAAGGGTTTTTCATTACAGGGCACTCAGAAAGAGCAGGTAGAGGCATCTCTTTTTCACACTTACAGTGGCAGCAGATACCACAGACTTAGAGATCAGCTCTGTGCATCCTCAGTGGGATTCAAGAATCCTGTAAAAGAAGAAAGATTACCACGTTATAACAATGGATTTGAAAGTTCCCTGCAACCTTTGAATCTCTCCCCTAATGCTGCTGCGCCTAGTCTTTCTTCTAACCTCACACAAGACAAATCTGATTTGATCTGTTTAAAATAATGCAGAGGTGAGGTTTTGTGCATATTGCCTTAAAAGCTGTAAGTGATTCCTCTGAGACTGATGGCCAGTGTTGATGTCCTAAGTATGTTAATGAGAGGGAATGAGAATCTCTGATGGAATAAGCAAGATAGAGCTCCCGTCCTTGCTGTTGTCAAAGCCTCTCTGATAACCATGTCCTTTTTTTTTTTTTTNTGAGTCATTTGTGGATTGACTGTATAATCCTTGTGCTAAAGCCTGGAAAAAACTGCTGTTGATGCCTTTGGCAAATTCTTATCCTAAAAAAGCATGAAAAAGAGTAGCAAGTAATTTCAATTCCATAAAATATATTAAACGCAGCACACAGGTATGTAAATGGGAAACTCCATAACTGTAATTTGTCCATTTAGAGCCTGATCTAAAGGCTATAAAAGTTAATTTGAAATCTTTTCATTGATTTTAATGGCCTTTGGATTGGGCCCATATTATTCGCTGCATATCATGTTTGTTTCAGCGCAAGAGTACATTTATCTAAAACATGGATTATGTGGATTATAACACACACAGATCCACTGCTTATTGTCCAAAGGCAAAGCTTGTGAAATTTATTGACTTTAGCAATATACATAAAATCTGAAAATCAAAAGTCTCAAATAATGATTACACTTTTTAAAAGCGTGATAAAAAATGAGAAGGCCTTCTTTTCATTATATACTAATACAACCTAAATGTATTTTAAGCATCATGAAATCCAAATGGAATTTGTCACAATTCCTCATCTCTGAATGCAGCAGTTCAACAAAAAATTACATGTAAATGATTCAAAACCTCTTGAAGAAACAGCATTTTTTTCTAATTTGAGGAGAAGAAAAAAAAAACGTTTCAACCCAAGCTCAGCAAGGGATAACAGTATTACAGTCGCTGCACAGAGAATTTAGCCACTCATAATTCTAAATCCTTCTCAAATGCTTTATTGCTATAAGGTGGCTAATACCAGCCTCTACACAACAGGACTCCCATAGCATTAACCATGAGAGATAGGCTTCCAGAAAGAAACTATAGCACAGTAATTGTAAATCTCTAATGATGCATAAAACCAAGCTGAATTGGTCCTGAATTCTCAGCATAAAAGAAATGAACCATCAGAAGAACCAATTCTGGTGGCAGTATAACATACCCCAGTGTGGAAACTGTTTATGGGGTTTGCTGCAGTGGAAATATTCCTACTAATATGCAAGCTATATGAATTCATTAAAAATGCCCGAATGCTGCAGCTTCTCATGATACCATGTGTGACAATAAAAACAAATCATTAGCCAAAGGAAAACCTCATCTGTACCAAAACAATTCACTGTGTTCTTTCTCAGTCATAGCCAGTTGTCCATACAGTGAAATCAGTCGGTTCTGCGTTCTTTTAAACCCATTTTGCAAGACTTTCGGCATGATGTGGTGCTCTTGACAGGTACTGCCTCACCAGGCTGGGCTGTGTTGGAGTTCTGCCCCACCAAGACTGCACATTCCAGGTGCTCAGCTGAAGTTGGACTGACTACATGGGCAGGAGACCAGTGTGAAGCCCTATCTCCCTTCCTGGCTTTGCTCAAGAGGGGGTCTACGCTGGACCCACTGCAGTGGCCTTCAAAGGAACAGAGCCATGTCCATATACCAATGGGATAGGACTGTCTTTGATGATGTGCCAACACAAACCCCAAACCTCCCACTTTCTTAGAAGATGCAGTCAACTCCCCCTGGAAAAGCATCCAATAAAATATTTAAAACCATAATTAATGATACCATTTAATTAATTAATGATGTAATCCACAACCTCTAACAATGAACCCAGCTCATTTCAGAAACCTCACTGCACAAACCTGGACCTTCACCCACTAATCCATCACTGTCCAGAGGCAACTTGCTCCAGAAGCAGATCAGGCTGATTATCTGAGAGACCAGAAATCACTTTGTCGTGCACAAACGAGGCACAGCAGGCACAGGAGTTATACACCTTTCCCCACGCAGCCTTACTCAGGAGCTTCAGTGTGGCCATAAACAGGATTTCTTTTGAGATGAGAAGCCAGTGTTACTTTAGTGTCTAGAAGATCTCTGGCTTTTTTTCAGACACTGCCAAGAGGTATTACATGGGATGATGCCTTTCTAGCGCCGGGGCATCTGTCCACTGAGAACTAGATTGACAAGACTGGAACTGTTGGGTTTGTTTGTTTTATCATTTCACAACTCTAAGAGCCAGACATCTGAACGCTCAGATACATCATTGCACAGTGTCAAAATCGGCAAAGGCACAGATTTGAAATCTGCATACATGGACAAAAATAGGGTGTATCTGAAATTAATTAAAATTTCTAGGCACTACCTAGAGAACAATATTTATCTATAATAAGCATGCATCGATGTATATCACATTTAGTGTATGGTTTTCAGTGAAGTTGCAGTTTTCAAGTATTGCATGTAGGACTCTAAGGCTTAGCAATGAATTTTCATTTTAAAAAAGCTCTTTAAAGAATTCTTTCCTCGAAAACAAGAAGAAAACGTCACTAATTTAAAGTCAAACTAAACTGAAATGAGATACAAGTGACCCACTGAGGTTTTCTGTGCTTGCAGTTGCAACTAGCTGCATCACAGACTGCATGTACAGCAGAAAACATGCCATAACTGTGTAGGTGTTACAGCATTATCTACAATCTCCGTGGAAATTATGGGAAGAAAAGGTAAACAATTTTGTTTCAGATTTTTATATTTTTTAAACAAAAAAAAAGCATTGATCTGATTCTGTCCCTACTGTGGTTAATGAAATTTTTAACACTGACAGCAGTAGAAAAGGTTAGTGTAAGGAAAAAAGGTGAGGAAATTAATTTTCCCCATTAAATATCCTCTTTGTCCATATATATAAGAAAAAAGAAATGGAGAAACAGATGAAAGAGAGGAAAACTACTGCAGGCATAAGAAAAAAAAAATGAACTGATTCACACTCTGTTACAAACTTCATTCACATTGGCAAGTTGCTGGCACCATGAGCATCTTTTTTATGACTTGTGAGTGAGGGGTCTTACCCTGTAAGCAATTTTTATAGCTGTTCATTTTGGGAAAAAGTCCAAACTACTTGACCCATTGCCCTGAGGATCTCACAGCAGTAAGTGTTATCCAAGATACTCCATCTGACACTTTTATATTCAAAGGTACTTCCATTTTTCCCAATCATCAGAACAACTCTAATTAAATTTAAACAGGAAGCTAAAGTGAGATGAATGGTTTATAGGTGCTTCATGCTTCCCCACATTGATTAATAGATAAAGAATTTATACCTCCACTAAATTAGTTGACAAACCCTGCTGTAATTTATTCTGTGTACATGATGATCTGTAAGCACAGTGCACTTTAGTAGGGACTGAGCTCCAGCTCCCTCTAAATATATTTTGTGCTGGTTGGCTGCACCCACCAAGTATTTACATACCACAAATCTTGTCTTTGTATTCAAAGTTTCTCAATATGGTTTTCATTTTAAATTAAAGTAGGAGCAGCTACTCTTGCATAGAAAGTCGTTATTTGTGACTTAGGTTTGCAATGTGGGCAGTTGCACTGGACTGTGCCATTTCTTGGTGCCCAAAGAACTGCTCTGCTGAGTTTTAGTTTTCCTTTTGTTTTTCCCTGATGTTGTCCTACGTATTTCCCTACTCTGTAAAGGAGCAGCAAATGTAATTTTCTTTCACATATGAATGAAATTTTGCCAGAGCAATGTATTTGCCACTTCAAAATTAGGCTCTTTAGCCCCAAAGCCAATCCAGATGATTCCTGACCACTTTTTAGAATAATGCAGTTAGGTTAGAGTATGAACCAGCCACTGGCCAGAGATGTATACAAGGCTTAATCCGATACACTGATTGTTGTGCAGTGCAAATTTTGCAAGGGGCATCCAGCCCTGGAGATAGATATCCCTGCATTGGACAAACAGAAATCAATAAATCTATTCAGAAAAACATAATTTCATTGTGCTTCTTAACCAGAAATTGAGATACACACATTTCTCCCTTCCCAGTCCTCCCTGACTTAAATATATCCTGTGTTATATAAGTAATTGTTTTGAACCCACTCTAGGACACAGTCAGAGACATGACTCCAATAACACATTATCAGTAAAACAAAGCAAAACAGTTTCATGTCCCTGCTGGTTTTGTATATACACTCTTAAATGAGCAGATTCTCTCGTTATTCACCCTGATCTGGTCATTGTATGCTTAGTCACAGCTGTCACAACAGGTGCCCAAATGTCCTCCCCCTTCATGGCACTGCATTTTCTCTCTAGAGTTTGTCGTCAAATTCCTCTGCAGCCTTTCTGTGGTGGCTTTGCTGTTCCCTCTCCAGCTCTTTCCAGATTCAACTTCATAATTACTTCTGAAATCATCCAGGGCTGACTGACTCTGGGTGTGACAATCCTTCATCTTAACCATCATTTCCTCTTTTCCAGTCAACATTCTTTATCTGATTACACAAAGCCATTTTATCCATCAAGTTTGCCCAGGTTTTTCTTGCCTTTTGGACCTTTCTCCATCTTTCTTGATAACTGTAGTGACCATATACTTTGGGGCTATGCAGCAGTTAGAGGCTGACCCCTCCACTAGAGCAGATTATCTCTCCCTATGCCAAACAACAGGAGTCTCCAGTGACTTGAGGACTCCAAGAGAAGGTCTTCCCAACACTATATTTCACATGAAAAATCTTTGAAATTAATATTTATGCCCCAAAATATCATCTTTTTCACTTCTGTTTCTCTCTTAAAGTCCTTCTACAGTGGTTTGGGGTTCCCAGAACTGAGTGCAGAACTGCTGCCCTCCTGTCCCACTCCTCTTGCTGCAGATTTAAGTACTGCATTTTCCCTCTGAGCTTAGCACTCATTGAGAATCTTTTACTGCTGAAAATCCTGTGAGTTCTTAAATTATCAGTGCTGTGCTACTGTGCATTGACAAAGTTTATCTGATACAACATCATAACAAGCATTTTCAGTTCTGTAACAAATGTTTTCTCAGCTGGAAGCAAGTCTCCTCTGATACTAAAGCACCTAGAAATAAAGAGACAATTTTATACAATTTTTTTTTGCTATTGTTTTCAAGGAATATGGTGTGGGTTGAGGGCAAAATATAGACAATTCAACCTTTTTTATGTTTTGTAGACATCAGGATTTAAGGCCTAATTTCCAAAGTGCTGTAATCCATCAGTCCCACAGAATTGCAAAAGCTGGTGAGGGAGAAACGGAACTGAAAACCAGATACGTAACCTGTATCAATCCCCTGAAGCACTGAGAAGACTGGGCCAAAACATTAAGGCAAAAGCTTTCTGTAATTTTATTTCAGTAAAATTACAAAAGAGCAAGGAAAATCTCCAGCTTTGGATTCACAGAAAAAAACAGATTAACTACATAACTAATATAATTTAGTTTCTCCCTAAAAAGTTTTAGTTAGGGGTTAACACAGTCATTTATATCTCAAGTTCCACCCATTTGGGGTTGAAATATATTTTTTTTTCCTAATTTACTCTTACAGTACTGCCTTCCCATCCTATAGCACAGTTTAACATCCCTACAGCAACTACAGCTGCTTGCAGTTGAGAACCAACTACTACAAAAATCTTTAATGCATTGCCGCCACCCTTAATGCAATTTATCAGCTGACAACCAAAAGCAGAGGCAGTGTCATATATTCAGATTTCTCTCAGCCACCTACAATTTAAAGAATTCATTCTCCGTATTATTACACTTTACAGCTCTTAGGACATATTAATTAGCATGCTAAATTAACTTAAATTCTTACTGCCTTAAAATTGAACAGAGAATTCATTCCTCTCATTCCTATTCTCCTTCTTTTCCCAGATTACTTTAAAAGTAAAGTAATTATTGCTGGTGTGTGTGACTTCAGCCTTTCCAGGATGGGAAAGCCCCAGGCTTGCATTTGGTCACTTGCTAAACTGGAGCAGGAGTAGCTCATCTGCTCTGCTACGGTGCGACTCTGTCTGAACGCAGGTGCATACTGATCTTAAAGAAAACATAAATCTACAATAGGTATGAGGAAATTAATAGAGGTGAACAGGGATTTGGAGGGGAATAAACCAGAACTGAAAGCCAATGTACTGCAATACCAGCAGTGCAAAAAATGTCAAGGAAATGAGCTTAGCCACAGCATTTATTTTTTTTTCCTTCTTCTAATTGCTTTGATTTATGGCTCTACTTAACTTACTTTCACCAAAAATCATTGGGCAGAATAAAAGAAACCTTGGCTGCTGCCTGCCAACCTGCAGCCGACTGGCAAGGCATTACTTCTCTGAAGGTAACAGGACACAATCACTCCCATGGGGCAGAAAACGGGAGTTTCAAACCGACTTAGTTTTACATGCCATTTCTATAGCTGTAAAAGCTCCAGATTCCATATTATTAACCTCTTTCTATTCAAGGTTCCAGAAAAGGTGGCTGTGTCAGCTACCCAACCTGAAGTTCAAGACCTTTATGGGTGAGGCGACATTTTAGAGCATAATAACTACACAAAATCCTTATCAAAGATTGTCAGAGAGTTGGAATTACCAGTGGTTATCAGTCAATAATTGTTAGAGTAACTGATGGGTAAGCGGTAACCCTTCACATGCAATTCTTCTGTCGGAATGAGAAAAGCAGCTGGAAGGAATTCATAATAAGAACCTCGCAGAGCTCACAGAAATGTGATGTATAAACAGATTATTATTTCCTGTGGATATTGATGATAAATGAACTGGATTTGGTATGTCTAGGAAATATCACCACACTCTAGGCAATCTAAATTCCCTGTGGTTCAAGGTAAAAACCTCTCCTGCAACATACGAGAACCTGCCATAAAAAAGGCACTAGATATCTGGGTCACTAGAAATAAAAAAGTTGAACATTCCTCTTGTATACTTTTCATTTAATTAATCTTCCCTGTGGGTTTGTAGTGCAATGAGTCATTGAGTACTTTATAGGGTAAATCAGTTCACATAAGAGAAACAATAGGTGTTAAGTAGTAAGATAAATAAATGAAATGGAAAATGTGCTGGTCATCTGGTGGCAACCCAGCCCCAGGGGACTCCCATATCTGTAAATCAGCTACTCAGTGAGCACTACCAATACCTGCACTCCTCTTCCCTCATCTTTACCTATACCCACAGTTTTATATAATATGAAAAATCCCCATAGAAAAAGCAAAAATAATCAAAGCTCAATTCCTCCATTGGAAATTAGATGACCTATAACAAGATGATATTTAATTACCTAAAAATAACTTATGCAAAAAAATGGCTTTTCCACTCAAGTTAGAGAAAACTTGTGTTCAGTACATGGTCACCCAGTTCAGTGTAATAAACAGCATTTCTGAAAAGAAAACAAAGCAGCCTATCTTTAAAAAGAGAATAGGCTGATATTTAGAGAAGCTGGTTGTACCCATGAAATTAATATTAAAATACTTTTATGGGAATAGGCCAGGTCTAAAGACATTACCTGGCTTTTCACAATGCTTCTGAAAAGATTAAAGTCTCATGAAAAAGACTTTGACACACAAAACATGCTCAATGCAAAGATGAAAAAGGAGCCTCCATGGCTTATGTCTGGGTCTTCCTTGGCTTAAGTCGTATCGGGTATATATCAGTATATTTATGCAGAATATTGGTTACCAACCAATGCAGTCAGCGAAGAGTAAGTTTGCAGCTGGCTTTCAAGAATCACACACGGGGGAAAAACTATACCAAAGAAGCAATATAATTCCCCGTGACATTATCTTCAGACTAGTCACATTGCAAACTAGCTTACATCACTATAGATTTTGCACCACTAAAAATATTTAGGAGATGGTGGGGTCATGGTTTATGAAGATCCCAAACTCCCTGCAGTGTTGAACTGTATAAATCCAGAGTAAATGTTGCCTTCTATTTTGACTGTAGATGGACTTACAGCATACATACGTATCTTAGCTCCTTCTCTCGATTTTCAACATTGAGAAGGGTTCCCATCCCACAGTGAGGGTATTTATTTGCATCAGTCTCATTTTATCTTTGCAAGACATGCCCTTTGCTGTCCACAGACTTGGACATTTTAGGTGTTTGCCGGAAACATGCCATGAACATTCAAGCAAACAAAGGTAACAACCATATAACACAGAGAAAGAGAAAAGAGTAATACCTTTATGCAGGAAAATACTCATAAAAATCAGTGTCTAAGCAGCAAGAAATGCTAAATTCAAGAAATAATTTATTCATTTACAATATGCACTCAGACCTAGCCCAAAATGTGCTAATAACTCGTTTTACACTGCAAACCTCTAGCAACCAGGGTCACATCTTCCACTACAGGACTTGCAGAGTCAAATTAAAGCATATTAACAGTACTCACCAAACAGTAGCACTATAAGGTGGCCTTACCAGGCAAACTCTGAGCCCATAACACTGATGATCTTGAATAGAATAGCTTCCATTTGTGTGACATTCTTCTTACAGTAATGAACAGCTATCAGGGTATGTAAAAGCTGAATTAGAAATCCCAATTTGAAATATGGTATTTAAAATGTAGCAAGGAGTCCTTTCCCTCCCTGGAGACCTCTGGTTTCCTAAACAAATGGATGGATTATAACAAGCCATTGTGCATTATTTTCTGTTTCTCAATGACCTAGTTCCCATGCTCTCTGCAATACTGAAATGGGAAAATAAAGCTTGGGGGTAGATCTTCAGCTGGAGTAATTCAGCCCTGCTCCCTGTGTCAGTACACAACAGGCAGAGCGCATCTCCCAGTCAACACATGAAACTCAGAAAGTTTCATTTTTTAGCTTGAATATAATAAGAAAGATGCCTTTACAACAACAACAAACAGGTGAGTAGGAACACATTTACAAACATGAATTTTGGAGTGACTTCCATGACAGAAATTTGCTTTTTCATTCCTCATAAAGTTCAGGTGCATTTTGCAAAAAAAAATGCATAGATTTTAATTTATGACCTGGGGCTGATTACGTGATGAAGTTCAAATGACTGTTGACATAGGACATTTTTTTCCAGGTTTGTTTGATTATTACAATTGATATAGGCATGTGGTGAGAACAGTCACAGAAAGAGCTGAATTCTGTCTTATTATTATCTTGGCAAAATATTTTCTATTTTCTTAAAATTACATATGCTTCACACTGATGATCCTTGCAACGCTTTACAAATAATGCATTTATACATTGCTTAAATCACCCATTAGAATTTACAGGTTAGTTATTTTATTTTGATGTCAATCAAAATTGGAAGCTGTATGAAAGAGCTTCAATTAGGAGAAAGAGATTTTTCATAGTAAGCTTTAAAAAACTACTGATGATATTATATGAGTTACCAGACAAAAACTTGGCATCTACTAATTAGCTCGTTATTTAAATGTTTCATGTTGTGCTTGTTTGTAAAAGGCTAATAATTACGGCATAGTTTACTTACATAAGTAGGTGAGTCTGCACTGGGTAAAACCTGCAACACTGAGCTCTGAAAAGTGGATGTGGAGATTTCAGCTTTTTTTACTGGAACATTCAACATCTTTCTGAAGAGGTATTTCATGTTTTGCCTGGATAACTCCTGTCAGATTGGCAGGGTGAAGATGACCATCCGAGCCCTGTCCCAGCACACACATAGGGATGGTTTTGAACCAGTACTGCCTTTGCAGGCAGTTCAGTACTGGTATTGCTGGGTCAGCACAGACAGTGGCACACATGGCAGCTGAGCAGGAAGAAAGAAAAGTACTTGTCCTGGTTTAAGGTAAAACAAACCAATTTTCTGTTTTACAATTTTAACTTTTTAGCTGGGCCTCTTCTAAGTAACTGAACTCTGAAATTAACAACACATTGTTCAGAAAACTATTCGCTCTCACAGTGATAAGACCTGATTATACCAAGGAATGGTGCAGAGAGGCCCTTGCTTATACTTATTACTAGAACAACCAAGGTCAGGTATTTTCGTTATTTACCCCATTGGAGGGTCGGAAGCGAAAAAGCGTAAAGGGGTCACATGTTCAGGGAGGAGCGGACAGGACAGGTGACCCAAAACTGACCAACTGGGGTATTCCGTCCCATCTGCATCATGTTCAGTGTAAGAGCTGAGGGATCAAAGGGTCAACTCTTTTTCTTCGGTGGCTGACGTCCAAGGAGGACCCTGCCTATTCACCTGCTTTTGACCCCAATCCAAGTGTTCCTGTCTCCAGATCTGGAATCCAACTCCTGTCAATCACCAAGTCCAGTTTTGGAGTTTTTCTGATGTCTGCTGGTGACATGGTCATCATCCTGGGAGCTTGATACCATTTTGTATATACTGTATCTATTTCATTATTTTCTTCTTACTTTAATTTTAGTATTAATACTTCATTAGTTTAGTTCATTCTAAACTCCTAAATCTCTTCCTTTCCTCTTTTTTTTTTTTTCTTAAAGGGGAGGGGTAGACATCATCTGTCTTTTCTGACTGGTCAGGACCACGACAGTACTGCAAAGTCACTTCCTTCTATGTCTGTCTTGTCCTTATTCCAGCAGGCTGGAAACTCTGGTGGCTTCCAGTCATCACCAGAGCACACACATGAGATGGTGTTGATCCTGCTAGACAGCCACCTGCTCACTTGTCACCCACAAGCTAAAATACATTCAAAAGTTTCTAATTAAACATTTCTATTTACATTTTCTTTCCTATATTTGTCCTCCAGATCTTACCAAACACCATAGGGCAAGAAATGAGATGCTGCCAAGCAGCTACGTTTTGCCCATATAAAAGTTATTCTTGAGGATCCAACTCTCCCAACACCACAAACACCAAAATGTACCCTTGTGCTCTGACCCCAGGGGAGCACAGTTATCATGACTGCTCCTGCAAAGCCTCCCAGCCTCCCAACCTGGACAAAGCATATGTCCCTGACTCCTGGCGACTGCCCAAACACAACTCCTAATCTCTGCTCGCTGCCCATGCTGTGGTGGTTAAATGCTGACACTACTTACTGCCTCCTTTGTACATGGCAGACCTCTGGTAGTTGTTGATAAACGCAGTTTCAGGATGGGTTGTGCTAGATCACATATATTTGTACTTGTAAAGCCATCTCCTGCTGTGACCTTGCCAACAACGGCCATATGGACCAGTGGGAGCACCACTGGTTACATGTGCAGGTGGCCCTTTGGTCAGATTTGGCAGCAGGACTACCCAGTAGCCCTCCACGCTACACAGTCACCTCCATAAATCATGCACTACCACACATCTCTTCAGCGTCCTGGAAGCCATCCAGCTGGACAACAGGCTCAGACCTCCACCTGTTGACTTCAAGATGGTGGACAATGGTAGCAATCCAGCTTGGACAGCACAGGATATTAAATGCTCTCCGTGGCAAAGGGGTGCTCTCAGAGCAACGCAAGCCACTAGCTCAAATTGTCTCAAGCCCTAGGGGAGACCTGGTCTTTCCACCAGCCACGGAGGAAGAACAGGGGAATGAGTTCACCTCAGCTGACATCAGCCTTTCTGCATAGAGAAACCCAGGTGTTTGAAAAGCAAAGTTGCCTCTTACAAAAAAGAAAACACCTTTCACACTTGCCCCTTCCAGCATTTTTGCTGCCTAGAGCAAATTGTTGCTGCTGTTGTTTCTTTCCTGCAGAAAGGAGCACCTTAGCCTATATGGTTTAGAAATACTGTTTGCCTTCTTCCCCACAGATGGCAAACTCTTTGGTTTCTGCCACCACTAAACATACAAATAAATCATCAAGATATGATCTGCTAACATATTCAAAATTATGTTTGGCCTGATTGTTTTTTTTTTAGCTTCAAACATCAATTTCATTTCATAATGAATACATGCTTCATCTCATAACATTTAACTTCTCATACATTTAGCAAAATTGCTTAACTGGTACGTTTTTACCAAAACAGCTTTATTTCTTCCCTAAAACTATGCAAATCCAAGACTCACACACTTATACAATGTGCAGAATTCCCTACTGTTGGTTCCATTGCTCCACTATAGTATATTCATAGCATCTACATTTTTTCACAAAATAAATTTGGGGTCCCGACTTCTTTATGTAGATCACATTACAACAATTAAACCACATGGTTAAAATTTTACAGGACTGTCCGTGCAGCTTTTTCCATTTTTGCTTGCTCCCTTCTCAGAAGGAGAGCCTCCCCGGCACCCACCCATCCTCTCTGCACACCAGCAGCCTTATCGGAAACACCAGTGAGGCACATCCAGCCCTCACTTCCTAAGCTTAATGCCCTCTGCAATTCTTGTCTGAGCAGTTGTTCTCTGAAGACAAGAAGACTTATTTCTATTCATTCCCTGCATAATCCACCTTATGAATTTACACCTCACCTACCCGCACATTCAAGGACCCAGAAATACAAAATATTTCCTACTGTGTTTTAAACCCACATCCTCCTGGATACAAGATAAGAGCTTAATAGCTTTGACACTGCACTGTTTTCATATTCATGCATAAGTTATGGATACAGCAACAGATCAGCACTTCTTTGTGCTTCTCATTGGCTCTGGTTCGCTGCCTTAAACTGTCTGAGTCAAGGCCACGGTTTAATGCCATAGACGCTCTATTCAAATACCAGTATGACCACATTTTAAAAGCCACCCTGTACCACTTCATTGCCGCAGATGTCCTTTACATCTGGCAAGGGCCGTTTCTCTGCATGTCAACAGTAATTCAGTTTAACAGCTGTCTCTTTTGACAAGCTTAGTGTCAGACTCTAAAATGACAGGGTGACAGTTTTCCTTTTCTTTAACAGAACATAGTGCAAATTAACCATTTGAATGCAGGATCACTGCACGCCTCCCAGATACAGTTTCCAGAGTCAACTGAACAGGATTTAGGAATTGTTGGTATTAACACCCAAAGCTGAAAACCTGTAGGGTCTAACAAATTAGAACACTTTTCCTGTAACTGAGATTCATACCTGAAATCCAAGTGTTTGACTCCCAGAAAACCTTAAATTGAGCTGAAATAAATGTTGGGGGTAAATTTGCAAACTGGAATGATCAGTACCTTTCCTGCATTGCATAAAGACATGGGAGAGGTTTCTGTATATTTAGTTAAAATGCTGGTTAATACAGCCACTAAAGCTACCATGTGTATCAGCTTTCGAATGGCACACTGTACACGCACACAGACATTTTTCACAAATGCCAGACATACAAAAGCCTCTCAGCATAATTTCTCCAAGACTAAAGTTACACTGGAGATAATACTGTACATCTTAATGATTGAAACCTTTAGCACGAAAACCAACTTGTGGACAGTAACAAAGTGCCACTGTGATTTATGTACAACCACTAAATGCTACAAAGGCACCACTTCAATCTGGTGCAAGAGTGAGCTTTATGAGGCCGACTGTATTAGGCTCACATAAAAGTGAATTAAAAAAAATATAAACATTACACTACTCATATTTAAACTGCATATTGATGTAAGTTGTATGGTAAGCTACTTTGTCACATGAATACCATGTTATAGCACGGCTGCCATAATGAGGAGGAATGAGGCCTCCCTGATTTGGTTCTTGTTCTATTGAAACCAATGACAAACCTCAAAATAACTGCAGTGGGACTGAACTCCAGCTCACACAATTTATGTTATTTGAAACAGCTATGAAAACCTTTTTGCTGTTTGCTCCTGGGTAAGCGTTTATATCAAAAGCACTACCAAAAAAAAAAAAAAAAAAGAGTTGAAAGGATGACACAGAGAGCGTAACATTTAAATGCCTTTAGTAATTGCTTTTGTTTGCTTATTTATATCTTGCTGTAAGTATTTGTATGTGTTACCCATTGCCATAGCATCTGGGCATCTCATAATATTTAGAAAGATTCACACTCAAATGCTTATTACTATCTCGAAAAGGCATGCCCATTTATGAGGTTTCTCATGAACTCTTCAGTCTCCTAAAACAGCCGGGTTCTTCCTCTTTTATTTAGTTCTCTTTAACACATAATTGGTCATGACCTGCAAAAGAACTCATTTATCCTCAAACACTCCATAGCCAGGTCTCTCATACACTAAAACTTGCTTGTCCCTGCTCTGCAGGATCTGGGACAAAGATGCTGATGGTGCTGAGCTCCCTGCTGACTCCCTTCTTATCCAACACGCCCTGTCTGTTCTTTTCTATAGCCCAGGAATTCATAATTTCATAGCCAGAGGTGAGCCTGTGTGAAGGGAACATATCACTAGCATTTTATTAATATATCATGAAGCTAAGTCAGCTGCAAACACATATTTTTAGCGCAACATCAGCCCCATGGGAGTATGCAGGTTGCTGGGTTTGGAGGGGTAGGTTGTTATTAGTATTGCACACTTTGAGCTTGGCTATACATAGCATATATAGAATCATTTAAAATATTAAACCTCCCTAAAACCTATCACATGTCTGAAACACTAATAATTCTATAACTTAAGCTAAACAGAGTACTATTCAGCTGTAAATTTTATGGCTACTATCTCCACCTCTTATGAAGTGTGAAAAGAGGCTTCATATCTGTCAGTCTTCTCTCAGAAATGACTTTCGCTGATTACTTAAACTTTCGTTAAATAAGCTTTCCACAAGCTGTAAAAACAGAACACAGTAGGGAAAAAATTGGCTTTCTTTTAAAAGTGCTGTAAAGTCTCTTTTTGAATGAGTAATTAGAAATGTGTAAACTCTTTTATGGATATGTGAGAAGCACACACAAAAAATCTGACATTCCATGCAAGTATTTCTGTGTGCTATCAAATTTCATTGTATTTTGCAGAGACCAAAACTATACAGACCCAAAATACACATACATTAGTGGACATGGGTTATTTGCCAAGAAGGAATTTACATACAGTACAAGGAAAACATCCTAATTTAAATCTACGACAATGGATACTCACATTCTTAAAGAGAAATCAGAGTTGTTTGTCTTTCCACTCATATTTATACAGATTGCAAAGCTGTTGACAGAGCACGATTTGAGCTGGGCCTTTCCAACTGCTTACTGTTATTTTTATTGCCATTGTCTGCTATCTTTTCTGTATCAAGAATTGAGCCTGGATGAAGATGTTCTGATTTCCCAAACCCATACATGAACACAAAGAGACACCATGTGATCCAGCAGTCAGGCAGGGAGCAGGCAATGAGGAAACCCGAGTCCCACTGCTGACCCTCATCCCCTTGAAAATTCTCCAAAATCCATAGTTAAACCAATGCACTTTTCCATCTTCATTTCTACATGCACACACAGTGATCCATCCCCAAATGAGACTCTACAGATGCTCTGTGACCCCCTTGTACCATCATCACTTTCAATTCCTCTCCTTCCCCTCAAAATCCACATCATTCGTACTGAAAACTTGCTTTGACTTTGAGCCTCATGATCAGCTCCATAGCAGGGGGCCAAGTATCTGCATCCAAAAATAAGTGAAAGAAACCTATAGACAAGGAGAGATGGGTGCTACCCCTGTGCGATTTCCCACCTCCCCAGAAGAGGGGACAGGGCATCCTGGGGACACCGAGATGGAAAGCCTCCCCCCTCCAAACTCGTAGGACGTTTGCTTGAAAAGCCAGTGGATGTCATGCTGTGTACACGTACTGTGCACTATAAATAGTAATGTCTTCTACGCTCCTCTCCATGGAAAAATCTGCAGGAGGGGAAATAGTCTCAAATCTGTGTAGTTTTTCAAGCCAAAGAGAGCCAGCCTCATTCCCTCCTCAGTGGGGAAGCTGGAGGTAGGGGGTATGCCCCTCTAACCCCGTGGCGTCAGAGGAGACAGAGGAAAAAGCAGGTCCCAGGTAATGAATCTGGAGGTGAAAAGCTGCCCTCTACCCACTTCCCCAACCTCCTCATCCCTGATGGGTCCCACAGCCTTTTGCTTCCATGTCCCCCCACAAAAGTAAACGCAACCCTTCTCCAAGAAGGTGCATTGTTAAGCAGGCGGCAGGAGCGGCCGCATGGCTCCTCGGTCCCTGGAGTATCCCCATTCAAGGGGAGCATACCCTGAAGAGCAGCCGTGGCCAGATGCCTTTCCTCCTCCAAATGGCACAGATTTCCAGCACTGAAATGGTGCTGAGGACTCCCAGGGAGAGCAAAGAGCACTGCCATGTGCTCTGCCTTCTCCCAGTAAAGATATTAGTGACATTATTTATTTTTTTTTAATCCATTATTTATTTTTTTTTAATCCCCGAGAGAGTCATTCAGACTCCACCTGCAAAGTTCAATAACCCTGTTGCTAGCAGAAAAATGGCACCATTCCTGCTCCCCCCAGTGCTGCTCTGAGCAACTTCTCTGACAAGAACAGAAAAAGGCGCAATTTGGTGCCGAATCTGTTATAAAACCAACCACGGTGCAAATGTTTTTGAGTAGAAGAACAAAAGTATGAGAAAGGGAAAAGCTTCACACATCTTCAGTGTGGAGAATGTATTTAGTGCTCCCAGAAGCTATTAGATGGGGTGATACAGGCAATTTATTGTTTTGTCAATACCTTTTATTTTGATTTAATAACTTACAAAACCCATGTCTATCTGTAGCGCAGCCTCAACTTTCTTTACACAACCCCACTTAACTTTCAAACACTTTAGCTTTCAGGTCAAATCTCTGTCATGTTGATAAATGGGTCTATTTAAATTTTTATCACTGAAGAATTCTCTCTGATGTCTTTTTCACTATCAGATTTCATGCACAAAATAACAGGATACTTACTATTTTTTGTTATCCACCACACACACCAAAAAAAGAGTTGCTACAAAAAGCACAGATGTCATGGTGAAATGCCTGTTATTTGTCTGCAATAGTGTCATTCCTACAGACATTGCATATGGAGAGAGGTACGATATATTCAGGAATAAAGTGTAAAAACACAGGGCAGAAAGATCTACTATAGGCCATATACACTAACTGCAGACTGCTCCCGTGCTAACAAGTAAACAAGCCCAAGTATTTCATCCCCACCCTCCTGAGGCATTACTATGCACGATACCGAGGGCCTGTATTAAGTTTAAACTTATTTTGGCTGTCTATTGCCTTATTAAGCAAACTAAGAAAAACTGCTGCAAAGTCAACCAGTTATTAGATATTATTGTAAATAATCACCTGGTTCTCCTGCCAATGATTGAGACCAAAAATATAATCCTTATAGCCCTAAGTATGCTATATATGTTTAACCTTTACTTTAAAATGGTATTAAATACTGAACGCTGTGGCTACTGTAAAGATAGTAAAAACAGATACTGTAGGAATATAACAGTGTTTAATGACAAGTTACAGAGAGTTCTACTGAAAGAAAAGCAAGAGCAAGAAAGGTTAAATAAACAGAAACCACAGTACTTCCCATCTTTCTTACATTAACTTTCAATAACTATAAAGTAAAATTTCTGCTGTATGTGAGTTGATTTCCCATATCTGTGCATTAAATATTTACTTCTAACTATAAAGTTATGTGAGACCCAAACAAAAACTAATTTGCATTATTAATGATGCAACAAATGCGATGCTCAGTCCCTTAAGATTCATAATAAAGAAGAAAATGTTTGAGATTTAGTTTCTTTTTCATTTTAAAAGGAAAGTTAAAATGATGAAATTTCCTTAATTAACAGAGACTCTATTTATGAATTAGTTGTTTCTGCCAGCAAGAATGGTTTTTTTGAAAAAAAAAAAACCTGTCTGAAATGAGGCTGAGACTACAAAGAGTCCATTTTCAGCTTGGGAGTCTCAAGGGAAAAATCAAAGGGTTTCTTTCTTTCAACAGTTTGGGAGATGATATTTTGAGATGTTGACAGCTGCTAAACTGCAGAACCGGTGAAGAACTACCAAACTGAAATAATTTTTATTTTTTTGAATTTTTCTTAATATCCAGCTCAACTTCCTTTTACAGCTCACAACCAAAATTTTCACTCAGTTAAAAGGTTTTTCCCCTCCTTCAAAGGTCCTGTCTACTGCTTTGGGCCAAAAATGAACTCTTTCTTCTAAAGTTAAACATAAATAATAGAGAACTACTATTACTACCTATTAGTGGTGTTTCTATCATAATAATGAATTAATCGCATTTCTTTGTATTATAGTAATGTATTAATTGTCTTTCTCTCTTTACATGCCCAGTGTGGAACCAAATCTGAATGGTTAATCATCTCTGTCACACTGAATGTTCTCACTCTGTTTTCTTACAAGGTATTAGGAAAACAGAACTAACTGTCTTTACTGTAATAAACGAAATAGAAGTAAAAGACAACATTTTAAAACTTGTTTTCTATTTTGCTGACAGAAGCTATTTGCTAGATTCAAAACAAGCCAGCCTTTAGTAAATAATAACAACAACAATGCTTTCAATTCTTCATATTCCATTTTCTTGCTAAATCCTGTTTCCACTGCTAAAGCCATCTGTCCTTTTCTAGCTCCTTCTTCTCAGCTGGTCCCATGATCAACCTTGTAGCTTCTCACCCGCTTCAGATATCTGCCCCATGCTTCCTCTTAAAGCCTCTTCCCCTGCAGACAATTAACCTCTGTGTTTCTTTCTTCATTGCATATTCATTAACAAGCCTTTTCCTCTCATTGTTCAAGCTATCAGTGTTGGCAACAACCTCTGCTTCAGCTTCTTCCAGTTGCTTCTACCTTCTTCCCAGCCTTCCCTCATGTCCTCCCTCTTGCTGTCGCATCCATGTCTTAAAGAAGACCTCTTTAGTCTTCCTTCAAGCAACCTTTCTTTCTAAACCTCTCCTTTAGAGTCTGTCCCAGGCATCCTTCTGCCCTGTTCCCCTCATATCCACTGTGCACGCTCCCTTCCTGTACTCTAGTAGTACCTGTCTCCTTTTGATTTGCTCCCACCAAAACCAGCTCATGAAACACCAGACTGAAGAAAGTTGAGTCACCCTCCAGAAGGGGAAGGGCAGAGCCCTGCTGGGCATGAGGCTCCAGCGCTGCTTTAGCAGATCTGATTTCTGATGTGTTTTGCTGTTACAGCACTGACCAGGAGTGAGCATCTTCTGAGCTTGTGACCCTCACCACTGTGACACAGAGGACCTTCTGGATTCCTGTAACAAGGCAGTTCCGTGGCCTGTTTTGTGAAATATGATGCAAATATTTAAAAATAGTAAGACTGCCTTCTGCTGGCACAAAGTCCTCAGAATTTGGATTAACTGTGCTTTGGGGCACTTTTTTTTATTAAACAAAAACCCTTTATGTTTAATTAAAACATAATTCAAGAACAGTGGTTCAAATATTGGCCACTGCAGACATTTACTATCTTTTAAAAATACATTTTCTTGTGAATTATCATGAGAGCTTAATGTCCAGCAAAGATAGTGATGTGAGAGAGAGGGTAATATCCCCAGCTATACTCACAGACCTCTTCCAATCAGTGATTCAAGGACTAACTCATAGTTAGATGATAAATTAGAATGGATTTATATCAAATGTGCCAGCAGCAGGGCAGATCATGGCCATCAGGTCCCAGCAATGCTGATCTCCCAGGTCAAACACATAATGTAACAGGAGTAAAACAAGAGTTGTGTTTGCCTTCCCTTATTCCGCCGTTGTAGCTCTAGACATTTACATTTGAACATAGTATCTATCACATAAACAAACCAGGTATTTTTCTTGTCTGTTTTACCCTGAATGAAACAAATCCAAATCTCTGGATGCCTGACATCAAAGCACGGTAGAAGGAAACTGTTCGGCTGGTGTTCTGGCCTTAAAGTGGTACTAGATAGTAAAGGTAATTGGGCAGAGAGGAAGCAAGTCCTGGTGAAATATGATTAAGCAACACTGAAGATAAGGAAAACTGTGAAAACTAAAGGGCAGGTAAGGGGATTTTCAGTGCAATATAAAAGGGGATTGGTGGGACGTGTAATTCCCCCTTTAAATGTCGATTTAACTTTTTTATGTCTCTCAATTATAGTTAGAGATCATTTTATTTCTGTCTACCCTTTCTGTAAGCACCAGTGAAAGCTGAAGATGCTTGACACTTCTGTATCTACTGTATGTTTATGCTTTATTCTTGCTCACTAAGTACAGTTACAACTAAAGATGGAAAACAGGAGGCATAAAAAGGAGAATGTGCCATAAAGTATCTCCAGTGTTCTGAGAAAAAAAGCTCATGATTTTCTGGCAGACAATGGTTAAATTGCAGCCACATTCCAAATCAAGCTTTATCAATTGCCGTTTATGACTAGGCAAGCTGGTTTCTGGTCATATTGCTCCTTATATGCCATTTGCCAAAGTAGAAATTCTGCTATAAGTATTACGGAATGGAGGAACTTGATTTTATTACTTCTTCTGAATTCTTTTCAAAGTGTTTAATCTCATAATTTCTACTATTTTCTCTTCTCCTCCAGAGAAGAAGATTTAATTCAACAGAATCACTGGTGGAAAGGAAAGACATGGAAGGAGTGAGGGATGAATGAAGAGAGGGAGGAAACACCTCATGTCTCTTTTTGAGTGAGCCCCAAGCTGAATATTTCTGCAATTGTAGCTCCAAAGGGTTCCTCAAACCCGTCTCCAAGCTGTGTTGCTTACTCTGCTCCAGCACAAACTTGGCACAGAGGGGGAGGAGAGTCAGGGTGTGTGCAGACAGTGCTATTTGCCCCAGCACTCCAGAAGAGGAGACCTCTGTACCAACCCTGCAAAACTAATGCTATGCCAAGATGAATTTGTATCATTCTCTGGATATCGAATCTACATTTTACTTTTTTCTTTGCATGGGAAGTCCTGACTTGTGCCTGTGCTGGGATTGGGCATGTGTGATACGTGCTCATCTAGTATTGCTTGTGGCCAGTTAGAAAAATCAAATAACCCACCACAGGTTTAAAACATAATTTAAACCTGCCAAGCCTCGTAACTTCCAAGAAGACAAATTTACCATAAAGAGAATGGTTCCCACTTTCTAGATTTTATATTCAGATCTCTGGCACACAGGCTTGCCACCAAAGAACTCTTGGCGGCAAGCACATAACTAACGGAAGCCTTCATTTGCGCTGTGGTTAGATTTAATGTGATAATGAATATTCCAGTGTCAGTTCTGGGTAAACGGATGGGGTTTCACCTCAGATTGCCTCCTTTAAATATCTCACGCAGGCACACGCTTGCTGAGTGGTAAATAATTTAGCAGCACCAGCAGAAGGACACCTGAGATGTGTTCAGAATGCAGGCGTACCTGCCTCGCTCATGTACTGCCCCATGTTCCTGCTCTTGTAAACAGCACCAGTAGCACAGCAAGGAGTGTAAAGGCTTGATTACCTATTTATAATCTGCTCCTTGCAATGAAGAGCATATGGAAAACAAAAGCACAGCTTCAGCAAGCTGCCTGTGGAAGAATTCCACCCCTGGCTGCACCGTGGTCACCCATGAAGGTCCCACAGGGCTCAGCACTTCTCAGCCAGTTCAAGTGAGACACAGAAGGTCTGGGCAAGGAAGCTCAGTGGTGTGGTCCCCGACTAATGCCAAAGACATGACAAATGCACGTTACCTAATTAGTAACATTTATTTTTATTACGATTTGTGGAACTGTAGACGATAGTTCGCAACCATTTGAGAGTCCCTCTGCAGTTTGCAAAAATTTACCTACCCTGTATGAGGTGAATTCCCTCAAGCTCATTTTATGGACATGGAATGCAGCTGAATTAATATTATGGTGAAAACCATCACTACCAGATTTCCTTGTTCACATCACCACATTTTACCCTCATTACCTAACTAGGGCTGCCTTGGGGACCAGCTTTGCAATGTAATTGTTAGGTGTTTGCTATTTCTTTGGGATGGTCACCTATTCTGCAGTTGTTGGTTGATGTTTTTCCTCTCCTTCTTCTTTTACCAGTTTCAAGTTTCCACTCTGACATCAAATGTTTTCCTCTTTTTCTGCCACTGTTAACACTAAGCAGATCAAACAAACACAAAAGTGTTTCCTCAAAAAATAATCATTAAGCATATCGTGTAGTTTAGTTCAAGTGACAGCTGAATATTTGTTTCATTAATAAGTAATTTGCAATTAATTCATGGAGTCATTTCTAAAAGAACATTGTGATGTTTCCATGGTTTTAAAGTGGCAAAACACTAATCATTTTTTGAGAAAATTGATAAAATTTCAGTACAAATTTCTCATATGCATCCCTTGGGAAAATCCAAATAAGGAGTGCTGCCAGGATGTGGGAACATGGCTCCCATGGCAAAGCACCTACAAACAATATGCAAATAACTGCAGTATTTAGGATTTGAATTGCAGGTGTATGGGTGCTTATCATCTTCCATTCAAATTATCAGTAATGAAATCACTAAAGTTAACATTTTTTCCATTCAAGGTTCATAAGCAACTCTTCTCCATGTTGGAAGAATAGCAAAGTGTTCAAATTGTTCAACTGATTTATTTTCAATCAAAAGGCTGCACAAATGAATTATTGCCATCCTGCCACCTGAAACCAAAGATGCTCCAAAGCCTGCATAGGCTCCTGAGGCTCTAAAAATCACTCCAAGAGCTGAGCATCTCTCCTTTGAGGTCTATCCTCAAGTCTATGAAGGTCACCATCTGCCTGGGATGGAATAGGCACCATTGCATTGACATTTTATTAAGAATTAAATAGAGTATACCATCTTCCACAATGTTCTTTCTAACCTTACAAACTGGTGTGATTTGGGAATAAATAACGCAGGAAAGTGTCTGATCCTGGACACCAGCACCACCTCCACTCTAAAATCCAGGACCTGATACTTGGCCAGTAAAGATTAAGGACATTTCTAAACCACAGAAACAATTATAATCGTTGCCGTATCACCTTCGCAATAACCTTCCCCCAAAATTATAGGTTAGAGAGTTGTCTGTAATCATTAACTGCCTGAAGGAGAGAGACACATTACCAAAGCAACAAACCTCTAATCAACAGAGTGGGAACAGCGCAGAAGAAAAAAATAACTCTTGAACAAGCAAGTTGCAATAGTTTAAAAAAAATTAAAAAAAACTGATTTGGCACATATTGTTAGCACCCCACAGCTGCAAAATTAAAATGTTGGAAAAAGTGAACATCATAAATTTGTGCCTACTTGGGAATATAATTTTCTAGAATCACACTTTTAGACGGAAGTGCTTACAGGTTTTCATAGTCAGCAGCAAAAGGATCAATTACATTAACAAACTGATACAGCTCTGAAGTGTCAACAGTAAGTTGATAAAAAAAATCAGATAATTATTTTTCAATTGAAAATGCAGAAAGTACATCTCTCAAACTGAAAAAATTCCCAATTTGGAGCTAGCTTAACTGAGTTTAATATATAGCTACCTTGGTGTCTGAAAAGCAAAGTTCTAGACCCTTTTATAAAATTCTTTAACTGGAAGCGTATTTTAATTTGTCAGAAATATCAGGTTAAAATTAATATTTTAAAAAGCATCGCAATGCCATAACTTATAAACCAAAACTTAATAAAATTGGATAAGAGAATCTAGAAATTATCTGGCAAGAAAATCCAGAAATAACCACCTGTTTTGTGTTTTCCATCAATAACATTGTGCTTTGCTACACAGTGATTTCCATGATAAGATGTGACTTTCCCTTGAATGCAATTTGCAACCTATTAGCTTGATCCAGTTTCCACTGAAATAAATGAAAAGACTACCATTGACTTCAATGAGAGCTGGATTAGGCTCTGTTCACATTCACAGTGGGGAAAAAAAAAATTTAATGGTTATTTATGCCAGAAATTCCAGTGTAAAAGGCAAAATTGGTGCAAATGTGTTGAAGAAGTTGAAGAGAAAAATGAGTACAGTGGAAATAAAATATGATTCCACTAAAAATTGTAAGATTACTAATTACTCTGAATAAGTTTATAGAAATGCTATAGATGTAATTAAATGACACAAATATACTTCCAAATCCAATTATAGCAATGGAGCTATGATTATACAGTTGCATTAAGAGTTAAAATAAAATATGATACCAGATAAATGGTTATATTAGAAAGGTATTATTAGATTTTCTTGCATTTATTCACCATTGAGTGCTGCCAGCCCTTGAAGGGACAAATATAAGAAAACAGACAGAGGAGAAAGACTAAATTCGCTTGCTAAATATAGCCAGTAACGACTGTGCTATTTCTACTAGAAAAGATAAAAGGAGAGATACCAGCTACCGTACATGACTTGCACAAAAACCCAAAACACTAAGTCTTATTCACAGCCCTACAGCTCCATCAGAATTAGCAGCTTTTGTAAGTACCAGACCATAAAAGAAGTAAAACTTGGAAAGGATTTACTGCAGAAAGTTGAAAAATTGCAGAAAAAAAACAATGTCCCAATAAAGAGCCAATTATTACAGCCATCAATATTGAGCAGTAGACTATCAAAGGAAAAGATATGCAGATTCAATTAGGAAAAAATACAGTCATGTCTGTCATTTGGCAGAAGAGCATTACTTACACACACAAAAAGGGACACTCGCTTTATTTATAAGTTTAAATAATAATTTGATACCTTACCCATTATTGTCAAGAAAGTAACAATTAGGAGAAAAAACTACGTACACTGTCTGGAGTCCCTTTCTTATTTAACAGTAAAATAAGTAATCCTCACTCTCTTGTCCTTGAAATTCATCTTGATTTTTTTATATGTATCTCTTTATTTTTAGATATGTATATGTTTATATATATATATATATTGCATCAGGTTTGCGAGCTTTTGAAACCCAAAAGAAATATTCATCAATTGCCAGACACTGTTAGGTCAGGCTTAAATGACTTACAATTTCACCTGTTTTTAAAATTCAAACACAAACCAAGCACGACTCGCATGGGGGTTTTTTGTGAGAATTCCTCTCCGGTGGATATGTAAATGCTTGTTTAGAGGTTTCCCATTAATAAATACCTGCAGTTTATCTGTAATTTGCAGTCTCGGGGAGAGGGCTGGTAAGGAGTTCAGTTTATGTCACACAGACTGTACCAGCCCCCCAACCCCAGGTACATGTGGGGCAGGAGCAGAATAAAAAGGGGAAGGGGGAAGGGGAGGAGAGAGAAAAAAAAGCACCCTAAAAATAGTCTTCTATTTGCCTTTTTCTGTTATACTATAAAGACAAACAGAGACCTCCACATGCTCAACTATGCCTTGGCTAAGCAAATCTCATAAATGTCTGAATTTCCCATTATAGCCATGATTTCTCGAGGGAGATGAAATCTTTACCTCTCTATAAATTGATGGGAGTCTCCCTCCTCCCTTCAGATGCCAGAATATGGAAGTAGAAGACTATCCCTCTGAAGGTTGTATTTTATAATACCCTGATGAGATGCCTTTTGATTTAGGGTTTGCATGAAGGAAGAAAAAAAATCCATGTAGTCTGCCAGCTCATCTAACCCAACTTTAATCACTTACTGTGTAGACAGCTATATCTGAGCTAGTCATCTAAAATCCCTTTAAAGTCAATGGTGAGAAATAGATGTTTTTAGGATGCAATTAATTGATTGGAAAGAAGAAAGATCTATCATATATGGAAAAGCATTGTGGCCCAGAAGGTTCTGCTTTTCTCCATTTACTTAACAGGGAGTCCATACATTTGCATTGTAGTAGTCATTCAAAAGGGGTGAGAACATCTCCATTCCCTATTAACCAATCTCTCTTTTTTTTAAAAAAAATAAAAAAAAAGATCTCTTTTAATGTTCCCCTTTCCTTCTGTTTCTGCACCTAGTGTCTCTTGGGACATCAGTTCACTTTTTTTACATTATAAGCCCATTGACCCTTCAAGGAACTGGATTCATTCATCTGATGGTAATGAAAACTTCTGGATCATACATGACTACTCATCTGGGCCAGCAGAGCTAATCCATCAGGTTTAAAAAACACATTAACAGAGGGTTTCATGCCAATTATAACGGAAATAATCAGAACTGCACAGATAAGAGAAAACTGTTTACCGTTTTACCACTGTCCCAAGCACCCTTGAGCCCTTCAACTCCCAGGGCTCTAGGTCGTGTCCAAAACATACCAGAAAATTATGATGGTTACATGTAGCCTAAGGAGTTGGGCTGTGATGTTTATGGATACAGAGAAAAATATTCCCTCTCAAGAGGACATGGCATATCTGTCACTTGAAAATACAGCAAGATCAGGGGCAGGAAAAATTAATAATAATAAATTTGTCTTCATCAAGTAAGATCCAATGAAGTCAACCTAAAATAAGTTTTGCCAGACTTGAATATTGTGGAGACCCCCAACTGCCTTTCTTTCACCTGATCTACCACCCAGTGGATAGCCCTGTGCAATTTTGCTCTGCTTTTACAAGCTGGTGAACCAGCCTATTTCCTCTCACCCACCAAAGAGCAACCATTGTACTGAAGATCTTTGAGAAATCTGCCGCACACTCTGACATAAGGGAGTAAGTTTTGTTTCATGTTTTCCTTATGCTGGGGCATTCATCTTCAAAGTGCCTTGCACGCAACCAGGGAGCCTTAGAAGCGTATCAGGGGCAATTCAAAGAGCTTTGCATGGAGCAGGAGGGGGTTCCTGTTCAAAGCTGCAGCCTTGCATCTGCCAGAGAAGAGCAGATTCAAAACCGAAGAGGTCACTTCACCTACCTGTAGTGGGATCTCATATTCAGAAGACTCCAACTAAAAATAAGGGATATTTAGACAGTGTGATAACTGAAACCCTCTAGGCAACGCTCTTTCTGCCTCACACACAGACACATACAGAGCAATGTCTGCTTTAGAAAAATCCCCAAAACTGTGGGAGCCATAATGGCCTCCAGAAAACTTACTTACATATTAGCTCCATCTGTAGCATCCTCCTGATTTGAACACAAAGGTTTCTAATGAGCTGGACCACCACAGACCTCTGTTCAAATCACCTGAAACAAGGAAACTAGAATAAGCAGTTGTTTAATATATGATAGAGTGATAAAAACGCTGATTTCTTTCAATTATCCCAATTTAATGCCATGTTTAATGCCATGGAGGAAATATTCTGCTTGGTTCAGAAATTACAACTGCCTGTTCTGTGGTTGGACCTGGAAGGTCCTGGATAATGCAAAGGCTGTGCTAGGATGGACACTGTCTAAACACAGAGTAATACAGTGCTGCTTTCCCCCAAAGTTATCATTTACGTGGAAAATACAGAAAAGTATGGAAGAGAGCATTGCTCTCCTCATTTGATACATGGACAACTGAGACAAGGGGGATGCTGGTTCATGTGCAAGTAGATCAACAGATGTTTAATGCCATTGACGATGTTAAGGACATCAGAAGCAGATTTTTAAGTGAAGCACAAGTATAACAGTCTTGCAGGTTATCTGTGACAGTTTTGTATCAGGCACTTGACTTTTTTTAAGAACAATGTAGATTAAATCTTTGTAATGCCTGCTTTTTGATAAGATGTAAGTAGCTCTGCATCCACAAGGAATTCTCGTATTTGATACTGAGAGAGGGTGGTGGCATCTATGGGATTTAATCCCACTGCCTTGATTTAGCAGGCTCTATCCCTGACCCCACTTCCATCACATGTGGTGCTAGGCACCTCTTTCTTCCTTCAAGTATTCACTGCTTCAGGTACAAACTCCATCTCTCTATACCATTTCTAACAACTGTAATAGTTCTTCAAACTAAGTATCTCATGTCTTTAAGGACTTATTTTTTCTTTTTTTTTCTGCACTCTATTCTCCTTTACCAAACTCTTCTGATTTATGTTGTGGTCTCATTAAAATCTGTAAAACCTTTGGGGCAGTCTTTGTCTGAATGACTCTTCACATCTATAGTTACATTACTACCGATATAATTTTTTTTTTTTTTTTTTGTATTAGGAGTACCCAGCTTTGTTTTTCTTTTAAACTGATTTTTAACATCTCCTCCCTTGCCACATGTTTTGTTTTGCTGCAGTGCTGACTGCAGTATTTCAGATTCAGCAGGCTTAATCCAAGTTCGGTTCAACACAGCAGGCCAAGATGGGTCATAAACTTTATGTTTGACTCCCCTTTTCACATAACATTTGTGGTTTTTCGAATTTTCCTACTAAGCTCTGCAAGTGTATTATTCCTCTAAAGCATCTGATCAAATATGTTGGGATCTGGGAGGTAATTCCAAGATCTGAATTTCATTGTAGAATTATGCATGTACTACATACAGTCTGTCATCATGTGTTACTTAGTTTACTACAAGGCATCCCTCAAGAAGAGCTAACCATTTTGAGACCCTTTCATGCCATAAGGCTGCTAGAACACACACTATGCTGTACAACCTGCTTTCAGATGGTTTCAAAGCCTGTATTTGCAATGTGTTTCTTTTTCCATATTTTATTCTCATTTTTGATGCTCTTGCAGTGACCTCACCTGGAGCAAAAAGGTTCCACGCCCCCCATAAGACTTTGCAGGAAGAGCAATTGGTTTATGCCCCACATGATTCCCAGGTTGTAAACCAGCATTAAGGTATAAATGAAGAGCCTCGTACTATTTTTCTTCCTGCTGTATGCATTCAAGTCAGAAAGCATCCCTTACTCAGAAGTAACCCGCAAATTACTTCAGCATACCTGACTCACCATCAGTAATATAACGTCAGAACTATTTTCCCCCACTCACACCATTGGTGCAGTGTTGGCTCTTCTGCTGAGCAAATCCAGCAGGTCTGTAATGCTGCTGTCTGCATGATGCCTGGTTTGGGGGAAAAAAAAATGAACGTGAATGAAATATAAACCTTTCCTACCAAAATCTGTTAACTATTTTTTAAGAACTTTATATCGCTTTACATATTGCAGAACTGACCCCATGCATCCTGGAAGTCTGAAACTGAATTAGATTTAATGCGGTTAAGAAATAATCGCAGAAAAGCATTTTGGATTCAGCCAAGTATGAAGTAAGGCAGTCTATTTTCTTCAAAGAAAGCTGAGACTACCTTTCATTACATTCTACTACTACTACTACTACAATTCTATCAATAGGAGGAACTTCGTCACGAAAAGGATTAAAATGTACAAAGGTAAAACAAACAGCAGTACTGCAATGCCCAGTAGGATGAAACAACTTCCGTATGTGGGAGGTACAATTAGAGAATTACTGAAAAAAGGAAGGAAGGAGGAATGGAAGGAAGGATTTCAAGAAGGTCAGTGGCACCATGAAGTGCATCAAGAAAAGTGTGACCAGCAGGTCAAAAGAGGTTACCCTGCCCCTCTACTCTGCTCTGGTGAGGCCCCATCTGGAGTACTGTGTCCAGTTCTGGGCTCCCCAGTTCAGGAAGGACAGGGAAATGCTGGAGAGGGTACAGCAGAGGAAAACAAAGATGATTAGGGGCCTGGAGCATCTCTCTTGACGAAAGGTTGAGGGGCTTAGGTCATTTTAGTCCGGAGAAGAGAAGACCGAGGGGGAATCTGATTAACACCTAGAAATACTTAGAGGGTGGGTGTCAAGAGGAAGGGGCAGGCTTTTTTTCAGTGGTGCCCAGTAAGAGGACAAGAGGAAATGGGTACAGATTTGTATATAAGAAGTGCCATCTAAACATGAGGAGGAACTTCGTCACTTTTAGGCAGAGCACTGGAACAGGCTGACCAGAGAGGTAGTGGAGTTTCCTTCTCTGGAGACATTCAAAACCCGCCTGGACAAGTTCCTGTGCGACCTGCTCTAGAAGGACCTGATTTGGTGAGGGGTTGGACTAGATGATCTCCAAAGGTCCCTTCCAGCCCTATATCATTCTGTGATTCTGTGTACCTTGACCAGACTCACTGCAATGTGACATAAACCCAGGACACTGCAGCACATACATTTTAGAAATTAGCCCCCATGTCTCCATGCTAAACCTCATTGCTAGAGCTCAACTCTGAACTCTCTGTTTCACTATTTCCTATTTACTTCTAGCCAGAGAGGTACTTTATTTCATAAATGCAAAATTTTAGATAATGGTGCATTTCTTCAAGTCTCTTCAAATTCTGTCTGTACAAATCATTGCAAACTATTTACTTCATTCTACTTCTATTCACTTTCTCATTTGGATGGTGTGTGCCATTCAGCTCTATATTCCTTAAAAGTTTGATATCAAGTTCTTCATATGCCTAATTTGGGCTCAATTTGAGGCTAAGGCAAATTGTTACAACTCAGATGCAGTCAATAGGAGCACAGAGACTCACATCAGCTTTGTGTCAGTAAATACTGACAAGATTGATCTCAAACTTTTTCAGAACAAAAGATTTTTGAAGATGGATTAAACAACATAAATGCTGAGCTGTTTTGCTAGACTGCAAATGGCATAACACATGCTTTGTGTGACATCTCTGAATTATCCCTTCGTGGTAATGTTGACATTACATGGTATTGACTCATGGAAGAAGCTTAAATACCCTTTTAAGTTTTCAAGACTCTTTGACAAAGCACTATTTCATTAACTAAATGTTAATGGAATCTAGGAAGCTTGAATATACGGTATAGCCTGCTGGTTTCAAGAAGCTCTGTTCACTCATTAAGAGATGTGACTGCAACAGAGCAACGTAATTCTTATTTTTAGGCCAACAGAAAAGGAAATATCTCAAGCAGGGCACTCATTGGTTGAAAAAGGAGGACCCAAGACTACTTCCACTGAGTTCCATTAAAGGGCTACCACACCTTCTGCTGGAGAAGACCAAAATAGCACAAACAAGAAAAAATTCATCATACAAGGTAAATTAGGAGGTATAGCAGGGTTAACATTGTCTTTGAGTTAAGGCTTCATGCTTGTGAAAAGGAGGAAGACCTAAAGTGCGTCGGTATGAAGAATATGTGCTCTGGGGCTGTGCTTGGGAAAAGGGTAATTTTGTTCCTACAGCTAAAATTGTTGGCTCTAAGTATCCCGCTAATGATACAAATGGCCCTCAAATAAGTATGGGGGGTTTATTTGATGGGTTTACTGCTAGGGACAGATCATGGTTTTCAGGTTCTTGAACCAACCCAGAGCAGGGACTTGACGTTGAGACAGGAGCAGTACAGGTGGAGGAGATGGCCTCATCAGATGTCTCATGTCACTTGCCAGGATGATGGGGGACAACGGTGTCACCACAAGACAGCAGCACATGAGGGACTGGGTTTCACCCCAGCCAGAACCTTTCACCTATGATAAGCAGAGAGCAGGTTCCCCTCCTGACGATGGGTGCTCGTTGTCTGCTAGGAGTGATTTCCATCACAGCACACAGCCTGTGGCTGAGCAGGGAAGACCTGGTCACCAGTGAGAAACATACTGCCACCACAGGCAGTGTTGAACACTGGAAAAACAGACAACTTATTTTCAATTTGTTTTTTTTTTTCTGAGACCAAATAGAGTAATAAATTGCCTATGAACAACCATCCAAAAGTCTCTTTATCAATAAACTTATAACTATTTACAATGCACACTCCTAATGACTGTGACATGCTCTCAACACCTTTTTAACATTGAACTCCATATAGATATCATTTGTAAGTCAAATCTTCGCATGAAAGGTGACAGACCTATTCAAGGACAAAGTTTACTCACACACTACATAGTCAAACTTCCAAGGTTGAGTTTTTCTGCTGTTTTCTAGATCTGCAATTGCTTTAAATAATAATGAAAGTCATTATTAGCAAAAGAGACTGGAAAGTATGGGCAGGGAAATACTAAACCTCCGTCCATTTTGTTACTTTCTATATTTGAAAGCATTTTGTGTCCCAACAGCTTCCACATTTCCACCATTTCCTTTTTTATATGGATTCACATAAAGTAAGAAGTGGAAAAAAATCATGGTAAAAAAAGATGAAATATTCAGTACATAAATGCAAAACTTGACTGAGGTATTCAAGGGCATCCTTGCTGCCTGAAACTGCTTATTTTCTTCTTTAATTGTTTAGATTTCAAGTTGATAAAATCCACAGTAGTAAAGACTACTTCACCTGACTGGCCACTAGGAGGAATGTTGTCTGTGAAGGTGAAAAGGTCTCAGATGCATTTGTATGCATCCATGCAATATATTTAAATAAATGAAGACATGGTGTAGTTGCATATACAAGTAGCAGAATCGATCAAACATGGCAAAGCTGTGAAACTCATGTGCACTTGGGTACCTAGGACTGGATTAAAAGGTGAAGTAATCCAGGTGTTAATGAGATGGGAGTTAGGGAGCCTCATGGGAGCACACTCCATGCCTGCCATCACCAACCCCATTGGCAGTTTTGCCTCCAGCCTTGATGGGATCGGGAGCAAAGGCTGTAAAGGAAGAGTAAAGATCCTCAGATAACATGACTGACTGATAGACAAAGGGCTTTATCACTGGCTGAAAACAGCCATTTGGGTGCTCTAGCAAAGCTTCATACGCATCTACGTTGATGGTCACTACTGTTGCTCTCCTTAACAGTACCTTACCCTCTTGTTTTTGTTTTTTTAATCAAACCAATTTACCTTTACCTGGAGAGGTGTACGATAGCTATGGTATTAATGACAGTCTGATGGCCCAAAGAGAAAAAAAAATACTCCTGTAAAAGGGATGAGAGATTTTGTGCCAGGCTGAATGCAAAGCACAGATGATTCACCTTTCCAAATTCCTCCACTCCTTTTGAGAGCAAGCAAGGTAAGCTGCACCACCTGAAGTGTGCCTGGCTGCACTGCATCAGTGCAAGGGAGCCCTGCAAATCCTCGGCTCAGGGGTTTCCTTCCAGCACAAGGCAATTCCACCTTTCAATCTCACCACCAAAACACAAGAGAAAAGCGCCCAGAGCACATCCTTGGCAGGCAAAGTAGCTCCCTGGTCTGTCAGCCCCACCTTCAGCTAAGAGAGTTTCCTCAAAATCATGATGCAACTGCATTAAAAATAAAAGACCGAGGCTTTTCAAGAATAAGCAAATTGAGTCCTGAATGGTCGCTTCAGTAATAATGGCTATACCAGAATCAGCAAAGCTTAACCTCAGCACACGATGAATACAGCCCACAAGCAGACCATCCAGGTGAGCTGTCACAGCTCAATATTCCTACTTCTATGGAAACAAAATAACCTAATACAAGAGAAAGAAAGAACACATGGAACATTCCTCATAGGTTTCATGAAAAAATATTGTAGGTTTTGATATAAAACAATTTAAAGGAATTACAGAGCAATTGAAATTCAAGGAAATTATAGGAATAGAGACATTTCAATCTTGACTGCAGAGTATTGCACTCAATCAAGGACACTGAACTTTGTGATCTTGCTGGGGTCACAAATTTTCCACATGAATTAACAGACACCCATTGAGCAGCAGCAACCAAGCCTGGCTGAAAATTTGCCCCACAATGTTCACATCCTATTGCCAGGAAAGCATCTCCCACCCTCCAGATAGCATTGGACAAAGCTCTCTGTGAATAACCACTTTATAATGTGAGACACTTACTATGCAGTGGGTCACTGGTAGCAGGGTTGAAAAAGGGACATTCAGATCTAAAATCATAAGCTTCTATAGTCAATGCTGAAAAAAATTAGCTCTGTCTCAAAGGCTCTTATAGACCTAGGAGGTTCACGTTCAAAGAACAGATTGCTCCAGTATGCTAGCAAAGGTTAGCAAAAGCTGAAAACCTTAAGGTCTTGCAAATCAATCTGTGTATTGCACAAGTTTTTCCTCTTCTGAACCTGTGACATATGCAGATTGTATTCGTCATACTTTTAGAAACATCTTTAATCAAAATCTCTCACTCTCTTTTGAGCAAGACTACAGCACTCCAGAGATAAAAAGAGAACTGGAAGGCACAAGTCCTGCAGAAGGGGCATTTTACTTCTAAAACTCTACTTCAGCCTCACTTGTGGTTACACATATTTCCAATACCCTTACTACTCGGTTACTTACGCCCATACTTTTCTTCATCTGGTACATTTAGCCACAAGTGCTGTGACCCTAATAAAAATAAAAAAATAAAAAGCAAACAAACAAAACAATAGCTTTTTAAAAAAATTTGCTCAACTATATCTGCAATTGCCTTAACATAAAGCTCACTACCTGCAACTGGCACCACATGGTAGGATTTTTCTTTCCCATTCATAGGAATGAGATGGAATGAGATGGAATGAGCTGAGCTGAGCTGAGCCACAGTCCACCCTCCTGCTGCCATTTAGGCACTTCTCTCACCAGCTGTTCCTCAAGGAGGACATTCATTACTCCAGAAGAAAAACACCTGTGTAGCATCAGACTGCTGATTTTCTTGACTAAGAGGGTATTTGTTATCTCTGTAATACAATTACAGAAATCAGCCTTTTCTTTTTTTATTTTTTTTTTCTTATCTCTAGACAGGTCTTCACATCAAAAGATTAAAGAACTGAGAAAAGGTATACAAAAACTGATAATCCCAACACAGAAATCTTCCAATCGTAAATACTTGTCATTCTTAGCATAATATGCAACTTTCAAAACACTGTTCTGTTTCAGGCACATTTAGTACCCTACAGAAATTATTTTATGCTGCTATTATTCCTAAAGAACTTCAGACGAGTTTGGATCCATCATCATTCATCATGTCAGCCACTCTACGGGTAGTTACACAGACTTTGTCTGCTCAGTTTTATCAAATAGCTAGCCCTAGGTTTTATTAATTTACACTGGCTGCAGAAATTTCAGAGCTTTTATGCTTATTTATAATTTTTATCCTAACATATCCATTTTCTGTGAAAACCAAGCAGCGCTTTAGAGATGTGTTAGGTCTTCTTGCTCTGCTACTTCCTTAGAAAGTGTACCCCAAATCTTGACGTGTTGCTTGCAGCTTATATTTCTCTGTTGTTTCTATTTCCTGGGATTTAAAGCTAAGGGGAAGCATCTTTTTTGCTGTTGCTGATAACTGTGTTCCCAAGGGCATTTGTACTGATTTGCATGGTGGGTCTCTCTTTTTGGATGTTCAGCTGCCTGCATTGACTTCAAACCTTTTTACTCTTCAAACAATTTCACATCTGTGGGATTAGTAAGCACCCCTACATAATCACAGGTAAAGAAAATATGAACTTCCCTTGTCGTGAGAGAGAAGGAGAGAAAACCAGTGGCCAGCGTATTGCTATCACCATCCACTGTGGGGTTTTGCTCCCGTTTCTGTAAATCACAACATTTTAGCAAGAGCTGACAGAAGCGGCTGCTACAGAAAGCAACACACTACAGCAAATCCACTCAGCAGCAGACTATCCAAACTTGTGCTGTAGGGCTGTCGATGCACAGAAAACACAATGTTCAGAGGAATGTCATTCCATAACTTTTCCTGAAGTGAGGCAGAGAAAATTAAAGTATTTTAAGAGGGCGATGCAGCTGTTCAACAAAACTTTGCTGTTGCCATGGACTGGAGAGCTTTGTGCAGACAAACCGGTACTTGGTGGGAAGAGCAGCAAAGGTCTCAGCAGACAGGTTAGAACTCACATACAGGAGGCTTCTGAGAGGAACAGGTTAAAATTTTAGTGGGAGGATGGAGCCACAGGATATGGGATGACAGCAAAATGGTTCCAAACAGCAGCCACCAAGCACATCTCACCACACATACGCCATGCAGTATAGCTACAAAACTAGATTCCCAAAAATGGCTGCAGCCATATTCCTCTTCTCAACCAGAGAGAAGTGTCTTTATCAGGGATATAATGGGGCTCTCCTGAGGGCATCTAACAACCTCCTAACATCATCAAGATGATAGGCAGCCCAAATTAACTGCAATTCACAACAGTTTCCCAAAATGCTCTCCCCTCCCATAAATTATGTTGTATACTATTTATATACTTACACATATGAAGTATACGAAGTATCTGCTTATCTAGCATGCATAGGTCACATATTAAATATACACGTGTAAGCTCATGTACGTGTTAAATCAACATGATTTTAGGTTTTGTACTTTCAGTAGGAATCCCCCCACATTATTGCGAAATCCAAAATTGTTAATTTAACAATTCTATTGTAAATAAAGAAAAGGAGAAGCAGAACAAATATTTAGCATATATATATATGTATTCAAAATATTATATATGTTACGTCTCAAATGATACTTTATTAAATTTTATATAGTACTTCTCACTGCCCTTTCACTCTGTAAAAGCTGTATAAGAGGCTCAGTGTAAATCAGAGCAAGCCCTGGTGCAATGAACAACAGCTCCTGTCGCTTCCATGGTCCTGGCCATGCAGCACAGCTGCCCCAAGGCCACACAAGCCCCTTGTAGCATCTACGGCATCAGTCCCACAAGCCCACGCTTCAAAGAAACAACAAAATGGGGAAGTACCTACTCAAGACACGAACCCCAACAGGGTGGTTTGGGGTCCGCAGCTCCCACAAGCCTCCTTGCCACATGGCCACCCCTTGGGTATCCCTGGAGCTGGAGCTCCCCACCACCCTGGCAACTTCATGGTTACAGGGAGTCCCAGAGGTGGTTCCCATCTTCAAACACTTCCCTTTGGAGCTCTTCAGCCACCTGTTTGTCATAGTAAAATATCCAATCCATTTAATGAGGCTTCCAGTAAGATAACTCCTTTGAAGTCCCTCAGACCATGACAGCAATTAACTCAAGACCCATCTCCACTTTTGTTGTTTTACCTATTCTTGTTTGAGATCAACAACGTCACTGATGGTGCAAATTATTTCCCTGCATAAGCACCAAGTGAATGAGTCTCACATTCAGCAGTTACAGTCAGCTGGCAAAGTGACCTGATTGCAATTACAGCCTCAATGTATAGTTTCTTCAACGTGCCTGGTCTCACCCTGATTTTTCAATAGTCCCCATTTTGCAGCTGTATGACCATCAGGCAATTTATTGCATTTACTACTGTCAGCATTTAGATATGCAACCTACTGCACCTATAGATGAGGCAGGTAAGGGTGGCATCACAGGAGAACATATACACAAATGGGATGGTGAACCATGGCTCCTCTTAATAAAACTGCACAAAAATAAAACTGTTGCCAAGCACATCCCACTTCAGCATTATATACAGATGCATATATTCAATAACTTTTCCCCAAATGTACACAATGTATACTATTTGAATCCCAAATTATTTACAACAATGTACATTAAAAAGCAAATATGAGTATAAATTCACATATTTTTTTAAAAGCTAAAAAATCTAACTGAAATATGAGTTTCTCCACATTTCAAAATGGCAGAAAAAAAAATTTAAGAAGATAGCAAGCAATAGATACACAACCAGAGACCGTTAGTCTGAAAATGCCCTTGAAAGAAACTTTTTCAAGGTTTTCTGTTTGCTTTATTTCTGTTTCTGTTTTTTTGTTTGTTTTGGGTTTTGTTTTTAAAGTGAGCAAGAGTAAGGATAAAAGGAAACTAATTCCCCACGAAAGGGCTTCCTACAGACCAAACGGGATAGCCTGCTGACTCCAGCCACAAACACTGTAACCTCTGCGAGGGGAAGGCATGTGAGCACACACACGACAGCTCTCACCGATGGCAATGCAGATGTCACAGGGAAAACAAAAGAACAACCAAAACCTTCTCCTTGGTTCGTCTGACAACATCACCTGCATCACACACACTAATCTGTTGGCCAGGAATGCATTTCCAGAGCCCTGAGGGCACAAGAACACACCACTCCGAAGTAAAAAATACAGGGGAAATAGTCACAACCTGGAATTTCTATTCTGTGAGAAATTCTAGTATTTTCACAAGTGTAGAAGGCAAGTGAAATCTTAAAAGATTCCTGCAAAATTGAAGTTCTGAAAACATTTCACGGAAACACTACATTTTAATAAAATGCAGTGGTACTCTGAAAATGTTAAAAATACCCTGATGTAACAAAATGTAAAATAAAGCATATACTAAACATGACAACTACATTATCAATAAAAAAGGGAAAAACAACAACAACAACAACAACAACAAACAACACAAAAACCAACCAAAAACCCAAAACCTGAACAAATTATAAAACATTTCAGCATCATCAAAATGAGACACTTCAACATTATACCAAGAGACATGAAAGTCAAATGATGCATTGGAACAAGTTTTGTCTCAAAACTGATTATACCCAACAAGATTTCTATAGAGATTTTCATTTTTATTCAAACTGGATTTCAGATTCAGAGCTGTTTGAACATGTTTTGACTACCTATACCCAAGAAAATTACTGCCATCCCGACCTCTTGTGTGAAGGTGATGGAGGTGAATGGAAGAGTGTTACTCATTCTTACAGAAGGAAAGCCTAAGACTTGTGTTTCCTATAAAATTGGTGGTCTTGGCTTATTTCTCAGCAAAAATGCTTTCAGGAGAGGTTAAAGCAAAGCTATTGTTACTAAGACTTCCTTACTGTAAGAAACCATACTAGAGTGCATTTACTGGTATGCTATGAAATACCATAAATCATTCTGACAACATGATACTTGTCAAAATAAAGGCATAAAATACATCTTGGAATAAAATATCCTCAATCTTATTTATTTGTTTGCTCACTCATGCCATTTGGCTTTTCTCAGTGGGTTTCCCAGTCGTTAGGGTGAATTAGTGAGATTCTGCTGTAAAAACATAACCATGTGCATATTCACAGGCACTGAATATCTGCATATAGCACTGTACAGTTGTTCAAGAGAACTAAAAATAAAGCTTTCAAAAGACACTTCCTTTTTCCCCCACAATATTTTCTCTCTTTTCCAGCATTTTTCCCCTTCCCCCATCCCCCTACTCCTAAATATTTCACTAATGCTCAACAGTGGCATGGTTTAAGGGAGTCCTGCATGGAAAGCTCCTTCAGCTGCTTAGCCCAACAGCATAAATTTGATCTCGTAATTAGTATTCAGCTCAGCATCTTGGATAGAAACCAATGTTACAGCCAAGAGGTGGTTTAAATCACATAAATCATAGATCAATGACAGAACTCTAAGCACTGGATAGATTACAAAAGTAAGCTTTAGTTAAAAATAGATTAACCATTTCCCTGCAGGAATTCCTTCAAAAAAGCCCTGAATATAAAACAAATAAAATTAAATCTGATAATTTTTTTTCTAATGTATGCATATACTAGATGAATTGTTCTTTCCCTTGACAGTTACACACTGATTAAAGAAATGTGTTAACACGCTATTTCAATGGAAAATATTGTAAATTGTGGAGACTTTAATTTTTTTAATGAGCCTTTAATAGCCAGAAAGAACATAGCTGCAATGTTGTGTACAGCTAGGTTTATAGCAAATGTCACAGCAACTAACGGGTATTTCTGTAGTTGCTGCTTCTACAAAAAGGGTAAAAATCCTTTGCAAGCCAAGAAAAATGTTTTTGATAAGTGTTTTTAAAGTATTTTATGTATTAAATTTTAGCTAATGAAGGGCCTAGTTCTAAGAAGTACCACAAGCCATCTGCTATCCTGATTTAAGCGCCCATGGGAGTACTCAGCGTCTTGAAGGACTGTACCCAAGACCACCAAATTGTTAAAAGTTCAGTGGAAATGGAAATACAGGGCTGAATCTCTTTCCCTTGACTAAGGAAACCAGGAGGGTTTGGCTTGCACAATCAAAATCCACCGGTGTAAATCAGCATTATACCTAATGTGGGTGCACTGAGGGATGCAGATCATGGCAACCAGGAATCCACTCTGCAAACTGAGAACTACAGAATACAAATTAAAAGTATGTGCTTGCTGATGTATATTTTACTGCTTTTTCCTCCCCTGAGGTCAAACATTATTCAAAAGGAAAAAAGAAGAAAAAACTAAACACAAAAAAAATACCCAAACCACGTCTCAGCATCTGAGGGAAAATTTGCATGTCTATTTTTTTTGTTGCAGAATCGGAAGTGAGAAATGTCTTAGCAGCACCTCTGCCACTCCTCAGGCTGGAGAATCGCATCATTCCAAGCCATCATGGCTGGAATAACACACTTAAATTCCTCCCGTTGACAGGCAGACGCACAGGAGGAAGAGAGCCTTTTAAACACACACGGTCCGAGGCAGTTCAAGCAACATAATACAGATGAAAAGCATCAGGCACCCATTCCTGCCACCTCATACACCATTTTACACTCTTTAAATGCAGCTTAAAACTAGTTAGAAAAGGATTGCACAAACCAGGAAAACCCCAAAATTTCCTATCCCTAGACTAATAAATTTTGATCAAATGGAGAACTGAAAATACTAGAATTCACCCCAATAAGAAGTTGCACAATTCTTGAACTCATAAATAACTGTTATAGCCATGCTATACTGAAACCAAACTTCCTGAACACCAATACCTGGTTGTATATTTAACTTTCCACATATCACAAAAATCTGTATGTAATCGTTGTTGCCATATGCAGAATTTTAAAAATAAATAATACCTCTTTTGTAGCCATTTACATTTCTTTTCAAACACTGTAGATCCATCAAGAACATTTTTAAAAGTTTTAGTGCTTCGTGCTTTTGCTTTCCAAGGACTTATTTCACCATAAGAAGACATTAAAAAAGCAAGCTGCTCAATGGCTATTTGAAGAACAACATTCAGATTTCAAAACTGGCACCCAGTGTGATAGAAGAGTGCCATATATGCAATCAAGAGATAGATTCAAACAATAATAACTAGCATAAGCTCCAGGGCATAGCAGAATGTGTCATTTACTGCAGACCTGATCCTTTAAACATCAGTCCTACGACTAGTTCAGTGGAAAATAGATGGGACTGCTCCTGTAAGTATAGACTGCTCATACAGGGAAGTTTTCAAAGGCTCTACATTTTCTAAAGTGCTGAAAAATGCAAATCGAGTTTAGTGAAACTAAAAAAAAAAAAAAAAGGAAAAAAAAAGAATAAGCCAAATTGTCAGAGATGTCAGGGTTAATTTTTAAAGGCACATTTCCCTCCAGCAACAATTCTCTTTAATTATTTCAATGTGAAACACATTATCAGACATGTTCATTCCCTGTTTTCAGCTCACAGTGGCTGACACAAGATAGGTACAAGATGTTAAGACTTCTCTGCTGATGCTCACACACGTCGGTGCTAGCTCCCTGGCCTCAGCTTGCATAAGTGGGTGGGCAGCACTTGCTGAACCTACAGCCTCCAGCTTCTTATACCAAACTTCTGAAGCCACCACCTTACAGACACAACACCAAAATGGGTGAGGTTATAATTGAAAAAAAAGCTGCAGCATTTCAGAGTATGGCCCTTGACATGTAAACAGGCAGCGAGCGCACAGTCATGCTGGTTTAAGGGTTATCAGGTAACCATAACACTCATTATGGCCTTCCAGGGTATTTGCAAGGGAATTTCCCCAGATATCTTTTTTTTTTCTTATTTGTACTTTGAGGTATAATAGTCATGGGGAACAAATAGCACAAATCAGGCAAAGTCCAGTGAGAAGGCTGCTCTAGCATAAAGTCATGTAGGATGCTTCTACAGCAGTTTATGAAAAACACTTTAAGTTCCTCCCAAGTAATAAGAGACACTGCTCAGAGACCCAAAATAAACTATCAGCTCAAAAATACAAGTGACAGTGATTTCAAATTTAGACAGAAGGTAAAAGAAACCTTGTTCTAATGAATCTGTTCAGTGTTGTAAAACAGCACATTTGATCAAGTATTTCAGATGGTGACGGTAGGTTTTCTAACATAATTTCAAACTTGAGAGAGAGGTATTTAAAGCTCTTAAATATACCAGAAGCCACAACAATCTATTCAACCCTCATTTTGGTGTGGGGAAAGTCTAATCCTTTTCTTGAGAAGGAAGGCTGGAAGGGGCTTTGGACCGACTCTAGCAGATCGGCTGTAATCTAATGGTCTTTTTTATACTAACTACAGTAAAACTCACTATATAGCTAGTCATAAGATTAAAAGCATTTCAAGTTGCTATCTTGGGAAATTTCTTTCAAGGAAATTACTACAAAGCCTTGTTTTAGTGTGTTCCCCTACTGTGCATCCTACTGTGTTTTTTTAATAAGGAAAGTTATCCATCCATAGAGGTGTATCCTGTTCTCCATGCTTGAGTGTCTAACAGCAGGCTCATACAGTAGACACTCTGATGTTTTGCCTCTTTAATTTTCACTCCATAATGTTGGTGACTGGTTTTCCTGACTGCACCTTCATAGTGGTTTAATTATGGGTGTGCACAGAATTTTGAAGGGATTTTCAACAACAAAATTCAGACACTAGGAAGAAGTCTAATACATAAAGATATTCAGATTATTTTTTTTTTGTCCTAAAATAAAATCTTGCTATGCAACTATCACAGGAGGGTAAGAGTGATAAAATTACCAAGTGAAAGAATACAAATACTTCATGACTAAACAGAAAAGAGTATAGAGGTGCTTCATTTAGTCTTTAAAAAATGCTTCACAGATAGAGATGCTTCATACTAGACATGCTCCATTTTAAAGGCAATCATATACTAAATATGAAAGTATGGCAGATGGGCCACCATGCTTTCAAGCAGATAGGACAGAGTCATAGGTTTCTATACTCAGACTTCCAACCAAGTGAAAATAGCTCATGACACTGGATTTACTAGCCTGGGGATTTTAGCACTGATTTCAATGAAATTTTTTAAATCAAGTCAAGCGGTTCCTCAATAAAAGGTTGCCATACCACTCAAATACCAGACTTGAAACATTTTTTTATAATAACGGGCCAGGTACCAGGTTATAAATGAGCACTGCTCCATTGACTTCAGACAGGGTATGAAAATTGATTCAATGGAGCACCATCCGTTCTCGCCAGCTGGGTATCTGTCCCTCTAATCACAACTAAAAAGATTTTCTTAGTCAATTAAAGGCTTGAAGCCTTTACTCACTCACACAAAATCCCTGTTGAAGTCAGTTCTAACAATGCATTCATTTAAATCTTAACAAACTGCAGCACATGCACTGCCTGGTGGCATAGTTAGTACTATATATTGAAATGCGCGCTCCCACCATCCTACGGCATTGGCAGAGCAATACGTACCATTCCATACTGTCTCACGTGGCCCAGAATAATACCTGACTACCCTCTGATTCTGACACGTTTCTTTAGTAACTGACAGAAAAATTAGCACATTCATTATTTTTGCTAACAGGAGTATGAGGTATATGAAGAAAACATGTACCTATGTTGACAGAATGGGAGTACTTTAATTTCCAAATTACATACATAAATAAATCAAGCCATATAACCTGATAAATGAAAGATTATGAAAATAGTAATATCCTGCAAAATCTTGAAAGGCATCATAATTCCTCAAACAATTATCTTCTGTCATATTTGTGAGTAGCCCATGTAGCTCAAGAACAGAAAATACAAATGTGCTCCTTTAAAATTCATGAAACCACTCATTCTGTCATAAAAGCAGGCATCTTTCATGGCTACTTATTTCACACAGTCTCATAACTAATACTGACAGATACTTGGAATGAAAAAAAAAAATGAGCACTGGACAAAGAACATGAGCTGCTCAATTCTTACATTTTAAGGTTTAAAACAGAACATAAAAATCATGTATTATATACCCTTACAGAATTTCTGGTATAATTATATTAAAATTTGTAGATAAAAATGAGATTGTACAAAGACTGGTGGTATACTGCTACCAGGATTGGGCTGTGCTGCATCCATGACAACAGGATGGAAGGTTGCTTTTAATACTATTATCTTACATACCCACAGCTGAATGCTAATGCAGCTATACTGAGGAAATCAAGTTTCAGATCTGTATCCACTGAACTTACATCTACTAGGCAGGGAGTTTAAAAGCCAGGCTAGCATACAAAGACTAATATTATAGCTCTGTCAACTCCCCAAAGGTCAGATATTTCAAAAGGTACACACAAATATTAATTGTCAGGTAGTTCTGTACTGACGACCAAAACTGCGACCACAGTTTTCTTCCAATTTTATTTTTAAAAATGGAGATGCAGAAGAAAACAAAGATAAACTCAGATCAGTTTATGTCCTGAACACTGACATATGATGATGCTGCCTGTTACGAACATTGCCTCAGAAAGGATTTTACCTGCTTTTCTCTACAAAGAGGATAGAAAATGTTTGGAGAAGCAGCTGGGCAGCCTTATTTTCCAGTGGGTACCATCATTCCTGTCATTATCCCAGCTGGCGTAGGCAACTCCCAATCCCAGCCTGTCCTGTGCCCGCACAAGAAGCCTCTGCTCTACCCAGAGGAATAGAAAACTCTCTCATGGGTATCTCTGTATCTGCCTGGCCCCTCCTACAGACCTTGGCTCCAACTTCTCAGTTCATCTTGTTCTGGATATAAAAGTATAGTTTGGCATAAAACAAATGCATTTTTTAAAAGTTACTATTTTTTTCAGCCACTAGTATTTCCCAAATAAGAATTCTGACCTGTCTTGTAAAATCAATGCACCTCTTCTTCCTTGGTGTCTACAAAATCAAACTGATTCAGTAAGTCCTCGGGCGAAGAAGCCCTCTAAAGTCTTGTTCTACCAGAAGTGACATCGTGCGACTGGCAACACTGATCCATCTTCCAGAAGATTAAGACAGCCTCACAAACACTTCAGATTCTCCTTAGTGCGCAGGTAATTTTCATATATCTTATGCTAGCTATTTTCCCTTCTCTAGCCCGCTACAATTCTGGATGGAGAATTCCAAATTATTTGAGCTACTGAAAATTATGTGAGATTCGCACCACTTTTCTACAATAGACTGTATCCTGTTATTATCCAGATCCAACTTATTTATAAAACATTGTCTCATGTTCTGTCCTACCCTGTATAATTCCTTTTTATATGCAGTACAAGGTTGTTGTAGCAAAATCTTGCTCTGTCATGCTTTTGCTCTGTCTTCTGTTTTAGGCAAGTGTGTGGACATCCCGGCAGGTAAAAATGCCCCATTTTGTGAATGTGCTCTTGGAGTTATTATATCTGAAATAAATATAACACAATAAACAGTATATAAATAAATATAATTTAAAAACCTGAAGCAACTAAACTACAACAATGAGAAGAGGCACTTATGGTGAAGGCTTCTCAAGTCCTTAACGTGTACTTGGAGGACACCAAGACAGCTATCATGAAAATAAGGGTTCACAAACAAACCACTGCAGAAGCGGAGTTCTCAAGGGCATTGTTTCCCTAGTATCCACACCACTGTGTAGAGTGCCCTTTCTCTTCAAAAGCATGGCTTCAGTGGGGCAACAAAAAGATGCTTCATTTAAGGTAAAGCAAAAGATGGCAACAACAGTCACAAAGATGAAAGCATTGGCCTCTAAGTGGTAGAATGACAAAAAGTTGTAGCATTTTATGATATTGTAATTGAAAAAAAGTATTAAGTTGTTAGCGGAAGTGTATTTAAGAAAAGCCCCGCACGTGGATGTAATAGAAAATTAATCCTCAGAGCCCAGAAAGTCCCTGAGGATGTAGAACCTATCACAAAGTTACCTCCTGTCCTAGATTTTCTTGTTGCTTGCCTCTACTGACAACAGTTGTCTTTTCATTAGAGTATTTGATATCAATTTACTCAGACACCAGGGGCAAAAAAGGATTTCACTTTCTTCATCTGAAAGACACTGATCCACAGAATTAGTACTTTGAACAGATGCCAGTGTAAAATAGTGACACATTTTCTAAACTAATAACCACAGGTGGCCACAGCAAATTGTCCAAAGCTTCTCAGGGCAGCCCAGGCAGCTACGACTCTCCTGAATTTCTGATGATTCTGGTACAGACAACATCCCTTAATGTAAAAGTATCTCCTTTCAGCTACCTCTTGCTGCGCTTCCTATTTCTAAACTAATTCCATAAAGAAACATCCCCATTTTAATGCCCTCTTCCAGATAATGCCCATTGCTCTGCAGCATAAGCACACTTTCAGATTAAAATCTCTCAAAAGAGGTTAGCCTCCATTTTGGCACTCATTAAGCATTAAATTAACTTCACATGATAAAACAAATAACCTCAGGAATTGTGTCTGCCTTACCTAATTTAACAAGAGTTGGCCACCTTCTGCTTCTTACTGTTTCTAGTATTGCAAGGACCAATGGTGCAAAGCACCTGCAGAAGCCTCCCTCTGACCGGCAATGACCCACTTGGCAGAAGGTTATCACACAGCTTATTCCCAACTGACTTGGCATCAGGTGAAACCTGTGGTTCACCTCAAAGGCAGCATAAAACTTTGCCCACGTAGCAATGTTTTCATCGTGTTTGGCTCATTTATCTTCCAAATCTTTTTGCAAATGTTGATTACGCAGAGGATTCATCACAGAAATCCTTACCCAAAAAAAATTACTTGTCCTGAAGTGACTGGTTCTGCACCCAGGGGAATCTGATTTTGGAGCCCAGTTACCCAGTAGGAGGCCTGGCAGAGGAACAGGCTTGGCTGAGGTGTCTCAGAGCTGCGCTCTTCACTGAGCTTTCTGACCTACCAGAGTTAGGCTTAAGCAAGAAACTGACTCTGCAACTGAAGAAATGCTTCCAGACCAGCATCAAGCAGAGCTTGTGCTTTGCTAAAGCCAGAAACAACCTGAATTGGATGTCTAAAATTAGATAGCATGAAATTCCTCCTAAGCATCAGTGGATGTTGGTGGAAAAGTAGAAAATGAAGGTGGAAACCTGAAAGCACCAGAAACAAACCCCACTGTTTATCAGCAGGACACCTACAACAGGGGCACAGGACCCTCTGCACTCAGTACTTCACCGACCTATAATGATTCCTCACACACAGCAAAGATCTATCACAGTTTGGACTCAACAAGGCTACTATCAAGATACAAAAAACAAAACATGTTATTTTTATCAGAAGACTTGGGGATCAAACTCAGACAATCAATTTATTCCAGCAGAAACCAACACATCACCTGAGAATACTTGCATAGGAGATTTCTCTCCAAAAACAGAGAGCAAAAGGGAACTCAAAAGCATCAGTTATTGCTGTTCTTCCATCATTTTTTCTATTATAACTTTGATGCTCAAATGAACTTCCTCACTCTGAACTCCTCCTCTCAGGGCAGGTGCACTGTTAATGCAGCAGAAGATGAGAAAACCACACTGCAAAACTGTGCTGAACTGTGTGGGCTTCCCCTCCAATCTTTGGCTACTTCATTGCCTTCACCACAACTTCAGCAAAGACCAAACACAAACCCCCATTTTTTGCCAACAGGGGAAACTGTAAATGTTTATGTTTTATCCCATGGTCATTTTGCAATGTGGACAACACCCAAAAACATTAATTCAGCATTCAGATGAAAAGATCTTGTCCCCACAAGAAGCCCTGATCTGGGATGGGATCCATGGGTGGGAGAGGGAACAGTAATCCCAGTGGTCCTCCCACCCCACGGGCACAGAATCCACCCTGGGATGCTGAGACTAGAGATATGGTACTGAATCTATTCCCACTCTGCATTATTTTGATTGCCAGCCAAGGCAGGAAAAATGTACAGCAATTAAATATGTTCAGACGCCACATCTAGGAGATTTCATTTCAGACTTATTTCTTCCATTGAACACTAGGCTTGGCACCTGCCAGTTAATTCTGCTGTTTTGTAAAAGTGAAAGACTAAAGAAATTCAGCCACTTTTTAAAATAAACATTTAAAGAAAGTTGTTAATTATGTTTTGGAAGTCAGTCTGGATGGTTGGAATAAAAATGCTGAAACCAACTTAATACTTCTTGTGTTTGAATAATGTGGGTATACAGACATGTAATGGTTTGAATATTTTTATTTGCATGCTTTAAAATAGATATATGATTTGGCTATGATTCTTTAGTATTTACTTCAAAAAAAATTCTGAGGTCATATTGCTGTTTATAAAAAAAAAAGTCATATTCTCTCAGTCCAATAATTTTCTAGTTGTCAGTAGTTAATACTGTCTTCAACTCAGACACTCAATTTTCATTTAAAATGATCTCTCACACATTTTACTCTTCCTTAAACAGCTATTCCTGTTTTGCCAAAGACACACCAAGAATAATTTGTATTTCTATTATTCATACAGAAGTTTTACAAGACAGGAAAGCTGTGAGCAAGATAGGCCGCTGCTCAGGCTGATGCCGAGTACCTTTGAAAAATCCCTTCTATAAACATAACATTGACATTGTTACAGCATCATAAAATCACAGGGTCAAATCCTGTAAATGTGAAAATACTCCAGATACTCATCTATCCGTGTCTGCAAAGTCAGTCGCTTGTTGCTGTGCGGTACTACGCTCCAGCTGCTGGAGCTCAGCCTCCCCAGCCCTGTTTCTCTCCCCTTCCCTGCAAAGCTGAAGAGCCTTGGGTTTTCAAACTCAACCTCCACCCAATTACTTCAGATACATTTTTTCCATTTTTGACCAATTCTCTACTCCTCCGATAATTGCCTGGCAGGCTTTTTCTCTGTGGCGTTTGCAGGGTGGAGCAGGGCTATCCCTCCTCCTCGGGCTCCCTGGCAAACAGCCCATCTGGCATCCATGTGACAGCATTTGCTATGTGGGATCTGGCAGAAAAATGCCACATTACCAGTAGCAATCACAGCCATAAAGAGCACAATGAGACACAAAGAAATGACTTCCAGATTTTTTTTTTCATTTCTTTTTCCCCCCTGAGATGTGGAGAAAGTAAGTGTATAAAACTTCATTTTTTTTTCTTTTTACTGCAACTCACAGTGGTGATAATATAGCAGGGGTCTGCACTGAGGTGTTTTCTTTAAGCATCCCGTTCTCCTCCAAAGACTTAACACTGCAAGGTCTCACCTAAGCCTGGCTCCCAGCAGCATCAATGAAGGTACTAGATGCATAATGCTTCGTAGCCTATGATCTAAAGAGCAGGAAGAATACATTTGCTATAGCCAAGTTACCGCAGCTGAGAGCTGTTTGGGTTTAATATATACCCTTTAGGATTCTCTGCGGTATGGGGGTAAGGGAGCTATATAAACAGAGCTGGGAAAAAAAGCATTGCTCACATTTTTTAAAAGTTGCCTCAGGCAGTTATAAGTTACATAAAGTTGCTCCTGTTCCTGTTGTAGTTATGCCAAAGTTATCTAAGGTGACTAGCACCAAGTGACAATTCCAAACTTGGAAAACAAGAGTCCCTAAATGGGGCCTTTTCACATAGAAAAAGTCAGAATGTAACTGACAGCCCACAAACTAAGACATGACTTCAAAATTTCATTGTGATCATGGAGATTATTGCAAGATTTTTATTTTTTTAAAAATGTACAAAACACCTTTCCTTAAAACCCAACTAGTTACTTGTAGGTTAGCAGAGTGTAGAAGAAACTATTCTTGTTTCCAGTAGTTACATTCATGGACTTCATTTAGCCTGACACTTGTGCAATAATGTGAATATTTAGCTTTTCTGAGTATTTATTCCCTACACTCATGACTTCTAGAAATCCTTCAAAATCTATCACATTAGAAGAAGATAAAATGAGAGATATTCTGGAGAAAATTACTCCCTTTTCTTAACATTCTTCTTCCCCCCACACACACATTCTCAATTTCCCACACACATTTTTAAGGCATCGCAACGCAAGTTTTTCAGGAGCTAAATCTATGAGAGAAATCCAAAAGAAAGGGTACTTTAAAATAATCAAGACAAAAATAAAAACCATCCCTAACTATATATAACAGTTAAAAGTTGTACATCTTTTGTGTCTTTTATGAGAAAGGAATGATTAAAAATGTACCAAGAGCCATGAATGCCATTTTACTGTCATTTCCTTTGATTAACCTTCACCTGACCTCAGTCCCTAAGGCAATTTCAGTTTCTTTTTGTTCTTCCATTTAAATTCTTCAGTACACCAGGTGAGTACGCCCCTGTCAGTACAGAACATTCACGGGAGCAGACTGGTTTTGGGGAGGATTTCACAGAAAATGTTTGCTCCGGAGAATCATTTGCAAAAACCTTAACAGGTACAATAACAGGTCACATTTACTCCAAAACTTGGATTTTTACAATTTCTGTGGAATTACCTAGTATATTTTGCTAGGTATTAGTTAAAACACAACTGAGCAAACCACACCAGTTTACACCAGACCAGGACATCAGTGCTGCTGGCTTGTACAGACTTACCAACCCAGTCATGTTGGCAGCTCTCACGAACATCTCTGCTCTACATTTGTAACGATGTCAGCTTCCACATCAGTTATAAAATTCAACTTGCCCACCGTAATGGGAAAAAAGCTGGTATGAATAAAAGCTTAAAAAGTAGATTATAAACTCCTTGCAGAAGGAATAGATCCAGCGTTCAATGTTTGCACAGAGATCTTATAGTACAATTCTTTCTTATTTAAAAACTTACTATTTTTCTAACAGTCTTACAGCATAGGGTGTTGACTAGAAATCATGAAGTGCTGCATACTTAGACTCTGTTCTTTAAACTGTATAATGAAAAATGGGAAAATTGGCAAAAGGCGAAAAGCATCTACAAATCATATAAGATCTGTGGTATGATGAAATGTTAAGGAAATCTGACCTATTTAACTCATAGGAGACTGACTTAGGGGATGAGTCAATCCTCACCCATAAGAATTGATATGACACTGAGGCTTCTGATACCACATTTTTAATCTATCAGGAAAAGATGTGAGGATCAACAGGCAAACTAAGTCTAGAATCAAAGTGCATGGGTTTAGCTCTCAGGAACCACCATAAAACACTGTACCAGCTTACTTTGGGATGAAGAGATACTTCATCACACACAGCCCTTATTATCATTCAAAAAAATATTATCTTACATAAGCAGAAGATATGGTTTCAATGCAGGCTTTACTTTTAACTGCTGTCAGTCAAAAGTGTCATCTGACTGCATTCATAGTATCACAGTTTCTTTTTTTTCACTCTAGATGAATTTTCAGGATTTTACAACAAAATTTTAAAAAACATCCCAAGCTGTGACACAAAGCATCACTATTTCTTGCAAACTGCCATCCAAAAACATTCTGTTTGGATTGACTGAAATTTATAGGCATGAAACGTTTTGAAATGTTTTATTTCTTCTGGCCTTTTTAATTTTTATTTTCTTACTATTCTATAGATTTAAAAAAAAATGAGAATAAACATAAACCTATTGGGTTTCTGTTTATTAAAATCGACTACCGTGGCAACTTCCAAACTCTGCCATTGTAAAGGAGGTAGGTGATTCATTAACTCCACTTCTCTCCTGTTAGTAATTTTATTCTCCACAAACCGGCACTTCCTGACAACATGAAGAAGTTGCAACAGAAGAGTCCAGTTGATCTCTATCAAAATCCTTTTTTGATCTTCAATATTTAATAGTATACATAAAACAATTAATACACACTTTTAAAATTCAGCGACTTCAATTGTGTCTATGTGAGCTCAGCTTCTTTTTCATTTCTAAAGGACACATCCAGCAAGTAAAGCCGGCTCTGCACATTTGGCTGGGTTGTTTAATCTGTGACAGGTTTCTCACAGAGTTTTCCATTACAACATCTCCACCAACTTCTCTAGTAAAACGGCCAGCTCTTGAATGACAGATGTACTCACCTGATAGAGTGCAATACTTAAATGGAGGAACAAAAGGATCTGAAACTGCCTTAGGGAGGGAGGTCAGGTGAAGGTTAATCAAAGGAAATGACAGTTCGATGGTATGCACGGCCCTTGAGATTGCATATGTGTATTTGGGGGGAAATATTTAACTGTTTTACCTCTATTTAGGAAGAAACCAAAATAGAGCGCATACATTAAAAAATGCAGAAGCAGCCATAGATGCCTCTTAGCCCTGTAGGACTTGCATTGGCAGATTGTAACCTTACCAGCTGAGAGGCAAAGAAAGCCAAAAGATGACAACTTTTCATGTGGTTTCACCATTATAAAACCTTTCACTATCGTAGAATACAATGCAGTGGCTGGGGAGCCAAGGACATTCAATAAAGCTCTCATTTACCTCATTCCCATGTTTATTCCCAATATTTCGCGGTCTTCTCTCAAAATGGGTGCTGGAGTTTAGGAGGGAAAACTACAGCTGGAAGATATTGTAGAAGTCCACAGAAACCCATTTGTGTCTTGTAATGAACTCGGTTTGGCCACGTTCCTGCCTCATTTGCATTTTCTCTCCAACAATTTTCATACACTTGGATTTTTACTTTCAATAGCACTTTCAAAAACTGATTTTAAGCTTGCATGCATGTAGAATGGGATTTTTAAATACACTTTCCTCAAACATTTAATCATTAAATTTATTCTAGTAGTTGTCCTCATTTAACTGGGGAATTAAACCAATACCATATGACTTATCAATCACCAATAAGTAATACATCCTGAATTCTGATTTCTAGTTTTGATTAAAAAAATAACTAGTCAATAAAGCTCATGAAAAATTTTGACAACTATTTTTTTTCATTCTTCCCACAGAATAAAAGGCAAAATTCACTGAATGAATTATTAATTATGAGTTATTCATCCAGCTCTAGTAAAAACTAATCTGTTTCTTTTTTTAAGCATCAAAAAGGTCTTTCAAATATAAGTTGCAATAATGAAATATGGCAGCAGATCTTGAAATGTGCCCTTACCCAGTCTGCAGATACGTAAAAGGTTACAGTACGAGAGTTATTAATCCCCCATCACTCTGACAATTGATTTTGAACACAGTCTGTTGCAGTCTTTATAATGCAAGATCATAAATGTTCAGAACTAATTTATTGCTCTTTGTTCCACCTGGCAAAAATATACTGTCAAATTGAGTTGAGTTGCTGCAAAAATGCAGATGATTATTTAAGTCTTATTTTTATCCAAATTTGTAAATTTTTTGCATTATCTTTGTGTGGTTAGAAGCATTCACAAAGGAGCAAAGAAAGAGAAAAAGATAGTAGTGTCTTCAATCAGCAGGAAATATTTGCACAAATAGCAACAGGTATTTATTTTAAAATTAATGGAAAAGAATCATTATTTTAATGTGTCAGTATTGACAATTTTGGTTTGAACTCTGTTCCCTGATATCTGCCAGATTTTGAAATACACTCATGTAAAAGCACTTGCTCTACATGCATATCGACATACATACAGGCAAGGATTTCCCACAAACCAACAAGGGATATGCAAAACCCTTCATCCTACATGGTTGGTTTCTTAATTCATAATTTTGAAGCCTAAACCGATTCTGTTCATACGGAAAATTCCTGAACATACCTTTACTGCATGTGGCAGCTGCCACCTTTACTGCCCATGCCAGGGAAGTACCAACCTCCACAGAGGGACAAACCAGCAAAAGGAGGGGAGGAGGACAAAAACAGAAAAAAGAATCCACTTTACACAGATGTAACAGATTTATTTGTAAAGATAAAGAGTTATTTTTTTAAGGATCAAAAAAAATATATTAAGAGGAAATATATTTTAAGAATAAAATCCTGTCCCATAGACCAAGCATTCCATATTGAATGAACTACAAGAATTATAAAGCCAACTACTGAAGTAGGGAACTGAAACACGAAAAATACGGACAGAGAAGAAAAGCAGAAGAGCAATTCAACATGAAAATATGCCCATCCAGAAATCTTTGGTTTTCATAGTCTTTAAAATGTTTTTTCTCAGTAGAAAGATGAACCTGCAAAATTACTTTTCTTTTCAAAATAACCACATAATATTTTTTTAATAATACTTTTCAATCTTACGTATTTTGCAGTCTGATAATATAAACTTTGTCTTCCCGTTATCTAGGAGCAGAATCATTTAGTTGTCCTGGCAAGTTTACTCCTTTTGAATTATTATTTTTACCATGATTATGAAGTAGCAGAGCTATCTGACTACATGCCAGAACGGCTGCATTCATGACTTGTAGACATCTGTATGATATTGGAATTAATTTCCAGTATAAAACAGTTAACAGAATAACCCTAGATAAAGGCAAATATAATATTAAATTCATTCTTTTTGTTGGTGATGTCATAAAGTCCGTTGCTCAAGTAAAGTGCACTTTTCTGAGGCAGATAATTTTACCATTCTTCTTCAAATACAAATTTTAAAAGTCAACTAAAGGCTACAACAGCTTTGAAACATTTCAGTGATTGTTTTAATTACCCATCATACAGCTGTGAGACACTGCAAAAGGGAGGGGTGGAGAGAGCAGAGAGAACAACACCTGGTGTATTAGCAATTGTTTTTCTGATATAAAGAAGAAAAAATAGTTTGCAAGCACTCGAACCAACAAAAAACTCAGCCAAATCAACACAGAGTTTTTTGTTAGTACATTGATGTTGTGTTTTTATTCTGTCAGTAAGTAGTTTCACTGTTAAATAGAACCACCAAAACTCCAAACATTAAACATATGAATTCTGACAGTTTTAAAACCTTGCTTTTCCACCTAAAGTCAATGCACACACTACAGTGAGTTGCTAAAGATAGACATAGGCCTTCTTTCTAGAGTCTTATTCTACAGCAAAAAACTTCACTGCAATTTTTACATGCAACTACAAAAAAAAAAAGGCCTTTTTTTTGTCATTCCAGCCCTTAATAGAATTGGAATCAAGAGGCTATTAGGACTTCTGATGGCCTTTGACACCCTGGCTTCTAGCATCTCAGCAATCAGTCAGTGCTGGGGTAACAAAAGACCACTCAAATGTACGGTTGTCATCCCCATGCTACATCTGTTGGCCATGCTGTTAGGAAGTGTTGACCCCATCATTTCACCGTAAACACTGCCGAAATCAACAACAACAAAAACAGAAATGAAAAAGGAAACTGAATGTCAAAAGTCAGGTCAGCACACTTTATTTGCACATGTGTCAGCAGAGATAGAAGGAATCACTGAACTAAATTAAATCAAAGCAAACCTGCTAATTAAAACAGCTAAAATTATGTTTGTAAAGATGTGTGACTGGTTTCCTGCTTATCTGCAAATAAGCCTCCCCATAATATAAACATGTTTCTATCTCCACTTCATTTATAACAAGTCTTTAGGCAGATTGTAATTAGTATTTTGAGTTTCTAATAGAAGACCTATTGCATTACTGGAAAAATATTTTTCCTGACCATCAGAATACCTATTATTACAGCTTCACTCTCAAGGTTTCTCATCTGTTCTTCTCATGCTGGTCAAAGTCTCGCATCATGTTTGTCTGAATCCAGTTGTTTGGGTATGTGCCTGAATCCCATCATCTTCATAATATTTTGCTTGTAGCTAACCACAAACACAGGCATTGTATGCAGCTCCACCTACAAGCCAAACTAGAAATGATTACCAGTTTTGCTTGGGTTTATTCTGTAGTTTTGTTTTCACTCAACATTGAAAGAATGATCAAAATCATCATGCTAGGGAGTAGAAGAATGGGGGCAATAAAGAAATTTTGCACAAAAATAATACAATTCTTTTAAAAATCAAATTTTTGCTTCTCTTTTACTTATTCCCAAGTTCACAATGCATAATTTTATACAAACCCAATTACATAGCTCAGTGATTTACTGGCAAAGCCAGCCAGAAGAACTTATCTGGCTTTAGCTAATGTGTATGCCTATTTACAATCAAAACAAATCCATAGAAAATTGCAAAATGGCCACACACACAAAAAAAAAAAAAAAAAAAAAAAAAAAAATCAAGTCAGAAATGCATCGGAAGTGATACAGTATGCAAGCTGAAAAAGTTCACCATATATTATGTTTTCAGTGGATAATAGATAAATTGTGGTTACGAGTATGGATTCAGTCTTTCAGATCATGCACTATTTGTTTATTCCAGTATTTAACTTCAAGCACGTATGGAGTTTCATTGGCTTGGAAAGCATGGTGTTTTCTTTTTGCCCTTTCCATAATTTTTTTAAGGATTAGTTTGCACAGTTAACGGATGCATGGACTGACTTCAACAGGATTACTCAGATGTTTACAGTTACCCGTGGGTTTGAGCAGGTTTTCTTAGATTCAGGGCTATAAGGCACTAGGCCAGAGCTGCATGTGCATCACATTAACAAATGGCTGCACAAATGGAGTGCGATCTGATACTGGTATCTTGAACACGAAAATTGTAACCAGTAACACTGCAAAGTCTGCGTGTTACTTGTGCTGACAAATATATTTTCTCTTTTTTTTCTTGAAACATTTCTGAAACATTAAAGAATGCCTTGGGAGGAGCACAGGCATCAGTATTTTTATATAGTTTGTATAGAGTAAAATTTCTAAACCAAAAAAAAAAAAAAAAAAAAAAGAAACATTTATGATTTTTTGATTGCACAACAATTCCAGATTGTTCTATATTTTTTCCCCAATATGACCACTGGGCACAACTCTTGGTCAGAGATTTTTTTGAACATGACCCAGAGTTCATTTACTCACTTAGCTCAAAGCAAATGCCTCCTAAAAATACATCAAATTGCAAATATGCTAAACCCCAAATTTTGCTGTAATTGCATGTGCCAGCACTAAGTCCTACATCAATAAGAAACCCCACTGATGTCAGCATGACTTGTGACAACACAAGATTTTCCTCCCCTCAGTACAGCTATAAAACTGGATCCTTGGTGAGTATATTTGAATTATGTGGATAATATATGATTAAACAGATTTGGATTAAATCACAGCAATGGGCTGTCTTATCAAGAACATACTGTCAGGACCACATTGATGTACAGTAATCAAGGTGACCTTATAGACTTATTACAACTCTGATCAACTTTGGCGGATGAGGATTTTTTTTTTTTTACTGTGCAAAGATCAGACGGCAAGATGTAAGGAGTTAGAATGCTGCTTTCCTGATGAATAGTTTTCATGCCTTAAAATTATTATTCAGGCAACAAAGAGCAATTTTTCTTGCAGGGGAAGCCAATCTCAGCTAAACCCCTTGAGCTCTGTTTCATTCATCAGGGTGGAAAATATGGCTGGCTGTGCCTTGTCCAAGCATGCAAGAAAATCCAAATAAAGGACAACAACATCTGAATAAAGAAATCCACCAAAATCCCACCCAACCCAAGTTTGCCCTTTATTATATCACTGTATTATCTTGCCTGATTTTTAAAATATGCTCTGAATATTGATGTGAAACCTTACGTGTTCTTAATGTGGTTAGTTTCCATTTAACCAACAAATTCATGCATAAATGTACAATAGGGTTAACCACAAATGAAAGAAAGAATTTTTTTTTCCTCAGCAGAGTAGCGAGGATACAGCTGAGAAAAGAATTTGGTGACACAGTTCTGCAATAACCTCCAGCTAACCAGAGCTAAACTGTTAACTCCAAAAGCTTCAGACAACTCACAAGCTGCTGCTCCAGTAGAAGGGCTTTAACAGCTCAGGAGCGTGTGCCTTGTGGATGCTGATACACAGCCCCATATTTAATATGGGTAACATTTGGCAACCATCGCTACAGAGGTCGTTTTGAGGGTGGGGGAGGAAAAAGACCTAATGGATATAAAAAGGCAAAAAGAGGCCCAGGCTGCCAAAGTCTAGGGGTTTGGCAAAGTAACAGAGATAAACTTAGCAGCAGTTCAGCTTTCCTGCACCAACGCTTTCAGATTTCCACACAGAACCCCGTGCCCCTCGCCTCTGAATTAAGAAACCCAAAGGTTCATGGATCCATATATAACATGGAAGAGAAAGAAGGAATAAAAAGGGAAATTAACAGTAATACAAATGCTTTCCTGAAGTTTACTGCAAGTTATACATCAGTTCAAAAAGATATTTTAGCCCAAGATACCATATAAAAATTTCAAAAGGCTTGCCGGGGGTGGAAAGCTGTTATATAATCTGTTAACACTTTTAAAAGTTTATGCTGCATTATATCTCATACGGACACATCATAAACAAACAGTACTCTCGGAACCTCTGGATTCACACCTGCATTGAAGGGCCTGTGCTATGCAGCCAAGTTGTGGTGAAGGCACAGGCCTGGAAACTTAAAGCATCCATCCTCTAAACATGTCCCCCACCCTGTCCTCTCCTCCACTAAGGACATTTTTAGTAAGATTGCTGTGCAGCTAATTACATCACCATGGCATCCAAGTACCACACAGTCACGAGACCTACTTCTTTTAACAGCCCTTGGGTTTGTAGAGAGGAGTTAATACGGAAACGTACTTATGTCTGGAGAGATGAAGCACGAGGTCAAGTTGTTTGTCCAACATCACTGTCGAAGATGCTTTGGGCAGGAAACTGCTCAATGTGGAGTAGCTGCCAGAATGGACTAGATGCCAAAGCAGCTGCATGACCACCTACTTAACCAGCCACCATGCCTGCAGAGCTGCCGCAGGAGACAGTGCTGGGACTCCAAGAGGACATCTTGAATAAACAGAGCACAATACCTGCCTACCTCCTGCACCCTGCAGCCTCCAGCTACACCATCAGCCCTTACAGTAGCATCAGGCTGAACCAATGGCCTCAGGGCATTGCCAGCTTCCCAGAGTCCTTCCTTGTGGAATCCTGGTGCTGCCTTCTGCAAAGGCAAGTGAGATGTTTGGGTAGCCTGCCCCCAGGCAGAGCTCATCCTGCAGATGAGAGCCATGCAGATGCCCATGCTGAGCATCACAGACCATGTGTCCACGTGCTCTGCAACAAATTTCTGTGGCAAATATCAGGCAACTTGGGGTTTTGACAGGGCCAACTTCATCTGTTCATATGTCCAACCTACAGTCTGGAGTTGCAGATGGTGTTCCTTGAGTATGAGCTTCCTATACGTGACGGCCTGAAATGAACTACCGCTTACATGGATTTCTACTGTGTCCTAACTCATATGACCTTGCCTGAAACTTGCCTCATCCGGGAAACCTACTCTGATCCCTTTCAACTCTCCAAAAGCAGATCACTAACTGGAAGAGCTATTTTCTCCATGTTATTCCTCCACACAGAACAGAATTACTCTTTATTTCTAATTCCATTCACTGAGTTCTCTCATCTGTTTCCATTTGTTTCCTCTAACAGACTCTTTAGCCACATCTGTGCTACTGGAAGAGTTTTATCACGACTTACTGCAACCTGTTGTTTATTTGCCTGTTACTGCAAAACCTTGGAGAGTTGTGTGTTGTCTTTGGTGTTGCCATTTTTCACAGCTCTGATGCTAAAATGTTTCATCTTACAGGCTTACACAGCATTTTCACCAGCTAATTATTAAAAAGGAGCAAGAAAACTTGGAGCAGAGGGCTTAAGTCCCACTTGTGGAAAGCACACCACACCACCAGCTAAAGCAACTTTATGATGGAAACAGGCTCAACCACAGAAGTTTGACAGGCTCTTAATTTATGCAATCAACATTAACTCACAGTGCTGCTCTCTGAGCAAGTTGGCCAGCTGAAGTAAGACAACCAACTGAATACTAAGATATATTCTGCCACTAAACAATCTTACTGTATAAATCTGAGATCTGTTAAAACCGAGATTGGACTCCAACACCCAGGAGTGAAGGACTTTGGCCAAAGGCGTAACCCACTGGAGAGCTGACTTCTATGATAAAACATGTTCAAACCTTTGTGACCAAAAAACATGGACATCATGTTGCTGATCTGCTCTAGGTTACTCAACATGTAACATTTGCAGTAGCAGACAGATTAGTTAATATTGATAACAGAAACAGTTGCATACAGTCATAAAAGAGAGAGCTGAAACCACAAAGGACTACAGTCTACCTATGGCACAGTGGGCTTTTTTAAGTGTCCAGTCCCTTTTCAAAAGTATGTTTAAAGGAATAGCAGTCAGACAGATACAGCCATGGATAGTAAGTGGCAAAAGAGGGAGGATGAAGAAAACTCTACTCCTGACAGTCAGCATCTATGCTTCAAGCTGCAGAAAAAACAGCTGCCTAGCTGTTCATTATAGATGGGATTTGCCAAACACACTCCCTGATGCTCTGTTACACAAGGTAGCGCTATGTGTATTCTCTCCCTCCACAGAGATGTAGTCTAAAAGCATTCGTATTTAGTTCTCCCATCCCCCTAAATCTTCTCCACAAAGGACACCGTCACCACCAGAGCTCTGCAACAAGGATCGTTTATATATCTGACAACCTTTAAACCCCCAAAGAAAGGGAAAGGGAAGCAGTAAAGCTCTCTGAAGAGCTCTTTGGTGGAACAAGCAGAATTATGAGCAGCAGGAGAAATATGAGTAATTAAGACAACAGTATATCTATATCTTACAGCTGACAGTGAAGCTGCAAGTTAGCTCTAGGCAAGGTGTTAGCAGAGGAAAGAACTGAGCAGACTATTTCTAATGTTCTTGTTGAAAAGCCAACCCAGGAAAAAGGCTAAAGGGACAATTTCATTAAAAAGAAGGAAGTAGGTTGGCTTAAGAAAGCAGTTAGATGCAGACTTGTAACATTAAAGGAACAGGTCAACAGCTATCTGTAACAAGCAATCGTTTGGGGAGTCAGCCAACTCTTGCTGTTCTTAAAAGAAAACGCTCTTAAATTATCTATCAGCGGGTTATACAGAAAATTAAAGCTGCAGAACTGCACTGCAACACAAAACAAAGCACTAGGGTGGATGGAGGCTGCAGGAGAGCAAAGGAGAGCAAGCCACAACTTCTCCCAACAGGCAGCCCAAAGCAGTGACCGGTTTTAAGGCAGTCAACGTTCACCCAGAGCTGGTATGGTGCCCAGGACACAGCGTGCGCTCCTGCCCATGATCCAACTGGCATGTTCCCGTGCCAGCAGAGGTGCTAGGATCCGAGGTGTCAGGGCTGTGCCACCCGGGTGCTGTTGGGGCTGTAATGGCTGCGCAGAGAGACCGGATCTGCTCCCATGCCGCAGCTCCCTTGACAAGTGCATAAACTCGATTTCACTCCTTCCTCCAACCCCAGCACTCGGCATGCTCCAGCGATTCCCCAGCTGGCAGGACGGCCCTTTGTGGCTGCAGCAAGATGGTTTATAGCAGCCCCGAGGCTGTGTTTTCCATCTAGTATATATAAGTGAATTAGTAGAAAATTTTAGCTTACACAAATCACAGAGCCAGCGCACAGTTTGTCATGGCCAGGGCAGACTTTTCTCGGGGCTGGAGCAGCAGTAAGGAGGTGTAGTAAAAAGACTGCGGGCTGCATCCATGGTTCCTGTTTTACAGCTGGGTGTAGAGCTGGGAAGGGAGCTGCTGTTAGACAAGAAAGAAAAAAAAAATAAGAAAAAAAACCAACAGCAGCTCCCATATCTACATAGATCGAATGTATAGCCAGCACAGTCACCTGGGGCTTGCAGCCAAAAAGATTGATGCTTGGATATTTGGAAAGAGCAGCCTTCCTTCCTCCCGCCCTCGCCTCCCAGGCTCCATCTGCGTGAAGGAGGAGATGGGAATTACACAGAGTACAATATTTGCGCTGGAGAAATGGCAGAGGGGTTGCTCAAAATTTACATTATTGTAAACAAGAGCAGCATTTGTCCAAATGATAAGAGCTGTCGCAAAGGCAGAGCCAGAGGGCACCAAATGAGGGTCACCAGCTGCAACTGCTGTAGCCACCCAAGAAGAGAAGCTACATGCCTGCAGCAGGGGTGGAAGGCTGAGGTACAGGGGAGGTGTCAGAATCTCTTGGTGTACTTTTCAAGTGATTGCCCTCATATGCCTCTCACAACATCTCCTGCAGCCAAATTTCTAGCCGTGCTCTGGCCACATTGCTGCTATGCCGTTCTTTATTCGCACCTACAAGGCTCAGTCCTTCCCAAGCATTTGTGTGGCTCTATCAACAGTGATAGCACTAATTTACCTAAAAAAATACACCTGGAATACACACACAGCATTGAGGCACAGCATAGGTATTCCCTATCTCTTTTTCCTTTCCTACTTTCTCTACTAGTGCCACTGTGAGAGATGGATCATGCCATTTCTGACCATTCCATCACTTATTTGATGTAGAGAGTCTGAAGCAAAGGGTTTTCTTGCTACAGACCATTCTCTACCATTTTCTCTACTCTAAAGAAGTATGTGAGCCTGAATCACCCTTCTCTACACAAGACTGAGGGGAAGCCTGCTTGCTGCATATTTCAAATCACAAACTCTAATGGCTCCTTAAAATAGACCCTTATATTCAGCCCATAAATCAAAACAGATAGTCAAATCCTGCTTACAGGTCTGAATCTTTCTTATGTACTTGTATAGCTCCATTACGTACCTAAGGTGTCACTGCCTCGGTATTTCTGGCTCCAGCTTCAGGCACATCCTAGGACTGATTGAGAGCACCAGAGTGTGTAGCCCTTAAAAACTCAAAAATTTCTCACTTTCCTGAGCAGCAAAACGCATCTAAAATTGGGAAAAATGGCCTCCTGTCAATTTGTTGACTTATTAATGAGTTTATTTACTCACTCATCCCACAGAGCAATCGTTTCGTGGAAATGCAAAAATGTTTAATACTCCACTACAACACCAGACAGAGCTACCCAAGCCCCACCCCTGTGCCAAGCAAAGACAATTGCAAGGCTGAAATCTCTCATCAGCTGCTTTTCCTATAAAGGTGAGCATCTTTACAATTCTTTAGGATATATATTGTTAGAAAGTGAGCTCAGAATTTCATATTATTATCATATTATAGATGACATTCCTTTGATAAAGGGTCAAAGATCAGGAAGACAAGAAAAAATAAGGAAATAAAACCCAGCAATGGTCAGATCTTTAGCTGGCATAATTGGACACCGAAGTCCATGGAACTGTGTCCATTAGCAGGAGTGGGTGATCTGACCCATATGCTTACCACTTTCAAGTATAAAGATTAAAACAACATGCCTAACAGCAGAAATGGGCTATATTACATTTCAGAGAGGCTTGGGTTGCCTAAAAATCTAGAGAAATTTGCAGCCTGCCATCAGAAAGACTTCAAGGCTGTTTACCCAAACTTCTCAAAAGCTCCTTCTAAAAAAGGATGATGAACCATGTTCAGCAACGCAGATTTTTAATGTAATCTGTTTATAGTTTTAGAACAATTTCCAGAATAGAACATTTTTTAAATGTCCTGAGCCTTTAGCATTCTCACTTTGATCATTTCCCATGATGTTATGGTTCAGAACAGAACATGATGGAGCCAAGCTAACGAATCTGCCAGAAATGACATCAGAAAGCCAAGTGACCTGAAAAAAAAAAAGTGCTATATTCGAGCACCACGCTCTTCTTGAACATTTTGCTTTTTATTTTTTAAAATATTTTAATTAATGTTTTACTTTCACTGGATTTATTTTGCTTGCGTGAAATCTCAGAGCTTGTTCTCTGAAAAAAAAAACTAGAGAAAACAAAAGGAACCTTATTTGACCAAGGGGAGACTGCAGGAGGTCCTCAGATAACAATAGCTAATGATTCTTTTTGGGGTTGAATGGTTTAAATAACGAACACTTTCTTAGGAGGTTAACTTTAAATAATAATTGTGGATCTTGTAGCCTGTGGAAGGAAGAGATTGGTCTTTGACAGAGTTTGTATTACTAACCTGATGTGAGCAGACAGCTGCAAAAATGAAGTGATATCAGTGATAAAAATATACTTTCTATGTTTTGGGAGGAGAAATTACATAGTAGCACAGGGCAAATCCTGCTGGCCTCAATCCATACAAGCAGTCCTTGCACATGAAGACAAGGACTGACTGACATGGTATTACTGATCAGTGGACATACCAATGAAATATGGATTTACTTTAAATATTTTTTAACACTTCATACTAAATTTCACATATATAGCTTGCATTCCTTTTAAAAACTTTATCTACACAATAGCATTTATTGCCTTTTTCATTCAAGCCATGTTAGAACTGGCAAATAATTTGGTAAAAAAAAGTAATGATGCCCCTCATCCCCCTCTATCTGATGTAGGAATAGATAATTTCTAGTACTAAAAGTGATTAAATTTGGTGCATTTCCAACTTGTATTTTAACAACGCATTACATCCTGAATTGCTGCATAAATATTAATAGACAGCCTGATATGGAACTTTTGCCCGTAATGACCTTGGAGAACCATAATCACAGCGAGTGGAGCAAAAGAGATGAGAGAGTGCACTGAAGATGGTGGCTCTATCCCCCAGCTTCACAGAGCTACTCTAGGTGAGGCACTTTCCATGCAGTAGCACAGATGAGCAATATCTCAAAGCCTAGACTTTGTCTAAGAAGAGATGAAAATCCATTAGACACTAATCTGCCTGATACTCATCTGAAATGGAACAAAAAAAATTTTCCATTGATACCAAAAAGAGCTACACCGATTTTTCTCCAAATTAGCCAGACTTAATTTTTGACATAGTGTACCTATAAGTTTTTTCTGCAAATGTTTGCTATTCTAATCACCTCCAAAATGATTTTATGGCATTTATCTACCTGAATTTCACCCCTCTGGTATAATCTCATGAAAAGTCACAATCACTCTGTCTAGCATTTAAAAGAAGCCAAGTGCCTACAGAACCCCTGAAGCCTTCCTCAACCTTCGTGGAAATTATCTATAATAATTTTTATATAAGTGGGAATATCTATATCCCCAAATATGATTTTTGGGGGCTGAAACTCGGGATACCCTTTTGGAAAACCTTTCTGGACAGTCTTTCTGGTCCACCATAAACTACATTTCTGCTTTCTGAGAAGAAAACACTATTGATCTTTATCACTCTAGTGCAAGAGCATTGCTTGAAACCTCAAATTACTGGCAGACGCCCAAGGAAAAAAGATTTCTGTGTGGCAACACCTATTGCACAGCTGTATTTTGGACACTGGTGGACTATGCTAAGGGTTAAGTTAATTTAACTTTCGTCGAGTTAGGAAGTCATGAAAGTTTAATGACAAATGAACTCCAGTGGGCAATTTGGTAGCCCACAGACAAATGTTCTCATTTTTATTCTTTATAGGTAGTGCTCAAATCATCATAAACCATATTTAAGGAGGCCGAAATTTCATGAGGGGAGGGAACTGTTTTATACGATAGAATAAGAGAAAAAGGCAACTTACTGTTTTAAAATTTAAATCCAACAAAATTACCAGAAATGCTGCTGGAAACAGAACGCTGGGAATTCATTATTTTGTTTCAAAGTTAGTTTATCATAAATCTGCCCTCTGACACGTAATAACTAGTAACGTTTCGAAGGTTATTTGATAGTAAGTTCAACAGTGTAGGTGACTGAACATGTGAGCTGCATGATAATGAGTCCCAGGGGAAATCAGGCTTTAGGATGCTGGGTGAAGCATCCCTAGGCTTGTATTCAAGTGGAAAAAAACATATTCAGAAGTTTATTGTTTATCTGCTAAGAACATCAAATAATACACAGGCCTTCAAATCAAATGTATAAAGCATGCTAGAGAACTATTGGCTGGGGGAAAAAATGCCTGATTTGATCCAAATTCAAAAAAACTAATAGCTTGTACACTGATATGCATAGAGTTATTTTTGATATAAAAAGTGGAGGGGAGTATTTCGGTGTGTTCTTTTACAGAACTAAAAGGCACAGCAAGCCAATTTGCTCTTGCATCAGTTTCTAGAAAGAGGAGCTAGAGAGCATTAAAACTAGTTGTTTCAAATCCTCTGCATTTCAGTACAACGGAGTTCTTTAAGTGTGACAAATACAAATTGCGCTACTCATCCAGAATTTCATTTCCAAAGTACTTTGGCTATAATTGATTAATTCCGAGTGTATAAACTAATTTAAAGCCAATAATGAGAGCAAAAGATTTTATTTTTCAGCAAGGAGGTGTGGTACATACACCCCACTCCAGCAGTATAATAGAGCCCCACGTCTCAGCTCGTTAAACTCTTCAATAGCCAGTCTGATGCTGCCCTTACTGAAGTCAATGGCAGTTTTGTCATTAGCCGTGCCGGAAAAGCATGTAAGACACAACTTTTTTTTTCATATAAAGTGTCTGTATCACAAACGCTGAGGGCGGCAGCATTCCAAGCCCGCAACTACCCCGGCCGCTGGCATTCTGCCACCCAACTGCAGAGCGGAGATGGAGGAGGTGGGAGCAGCCACACCGTGCGCCCCCATGCCAGCTCCCTCACTTGCCCCTGCCACCCCTGCTGCTTCTGTTCATCTCCAGCCTGGGCATGTTTCTGTACCTGGAGGGGATTTGCCAAGGAGGCACCGCAATTAAGGGTTGTTGTTGAGTTTGGGGAGGTCATGGAGAACTCCACTGCCAAGTTTCCATCTTAAGAGAAACAACTCAGCTGCTGAAAGTGATCAAACGTGACTCCTGCTGTTCCAGTGTACAGCTGTACCTGCCACACACGCACTAGTTGCTGCCTTTTAGCATAGTTACATAGTCCTCTGTATGGAGAGGCTGATATTTCATAATGCTTTTCGGACTCTGAGAAGAAAATCAGACCTTACTTTCAATGTATCTTTCAATAATCAAAATCCATTTTCTGTACATTTTTTTAAATTGTCCTCCTTTTTTAATTCATTACTTAAATTGTTACATACCCTACACTTAAGCGGTGGAAAGTTATGCATCATATATCTTACTTAACATCACTCTATCAATACTAACTCTTAATATTATGATGGCTTTTTTCAGAAATGTAACTGGCAGAGCTGTACTGACGCACCACAAATCCTAATTATCATTAAAACACTGAATTCTATACTGACAAAAATCAGAGACTGAAATGCTCTTACCTAGACAAGCTCTAAAATATCCAATGAGTGCTTGTTTATTCACCTCCTATATTAGTATATATTTCCAACAGAGCCATTTTCCATACCTTAACTTCAGGAAAACAATGGCATTTAAATTTGCACCAAAGGCAAAAATAAACAGAAACAAGCAAAAAGGCAGTAATGCTGCCTAAAACGCTTTATGCTATTCTTAATAAAGAGTTACTACATAGAAGAGGATTGAACACAAAAACTAGCACAATCTCGAAGAAAATATATTTAGAAAAGATGGCAAACTTTCCAGATTCATTCCTTGAAATATTCTGCTACCCACTGTTCAACTTTTTAAAATATTTACACATATAAATGTAGGGAGAAAATTAGAGCTGCATTAAAATAGGAAAGACATAAAAAATGGCCACAGAGCTATTAATACAAATATATTAAGTAAGAATGGTCTAAAACAGATCAGTCTTGAACTTTAATTATTATTGCAAAAAAGAGTTAAAAATGTACGTTACTAGACGAAGTTAGTTCTGCCCAGTGCTGTGATATTAAAGTGTGCATAAATCAGCGAGCTCATTTTCCTATCAAGCGTAAAGCTCCTGGCTGCCGGTTATCGGAAGTATGCGCAGATCCACACCGAGCGACTCTACTCGGGGTCCTTCGTCTGTGTGGTCTTTCAGAACTGTCGTTATCAGCTTTCTGTTTATTATTGTGCTCAGTTTAAAGGGAATTTGCCAAGTGATCCCTGGACTCCAATCTTTAGGCCTGTTGTCAGGACAAATTAATTTCTGTGGAAACCCACTGTGCCTCAGATACCATCTAGGAAATGTAGGATTAATGGAGTCCCTGTACAACAAGCTTTGTAGTGCGGCTGCTGGGGGAGGGGAGCGACTCTGGGAAGGGAGAAATAACAAAAATAAAGCCCCTGCACTTTGGGTTAGTGTGGGGGGGGACTTTACATTTTTTTTATTACATCAACTCACAGCACATTATTTCAAATATAGTGAAGTAACTGAATATGAACAGACAACTTTTTAACAAAAAAGAACAGCGAATGGAAACTCTGTATTGCCAAAGATGAGGGACCTGAGGCCTAATTGTCAATATTTTAGATAATTTTTTTTTAGCTCAATCCCATCTCTTCAGTAGGGAAAAACAGGATATTAAAAGAAACAGTCCCCTGAATCTTAGTAGAAAATAATGGAAGTCAATGTGTGATCTTTTGGAAAAGGAGTATTAAAGCTGGGTTTCCAAAAGGTCCAGGTCATTACTGTGTCAGCTGACATTTGAGACTTTTTTTTCCCAAAATTTGTATTATTTCATTGCTAAAAATGTTCAGCTGCTACTGTTCTTGACATATGTATACTTAAAAAAAAGGACTTTCCTGCCCAGAAAAAAAAGTCATCATTATTTTTCTTAGTGATGCTAAATAAGGTCTAAATTTAGAGCTGCAAAAGATAAAGGAATGTTTTCCCTTCATGTTTATCCTTTGTCCACAGTATGAGGAGAGGAGAGGAGAGGAG
>VXBW01006495.1:0-49827 GCA_013400375.1 Thinocorus orbignyianus
TTCTGTGATTCTGTGATCTCTGGGAAATTAGTGATTTGAACTGTGATGGAGCCATATTTCCTTGCCAGTCAGGACACCATCAGTGGCACTTTAAGTGTATTTTCACTCTTTGGAAGGGCATTACATGGCCTAAGGAGTCTGGCCTCTGAAGGGCAGAGAAAGGGCAGAATGTAGACTGCGGTTTTAACTGGAGTTTGTCCCTGAAGTCAGCTGCCCTACAGAACAGAATAGATTCCTTGTCTCCCTGCAAAGCAACCTGCTGTAAGGAATTACCCATTTTATTTTAATTAACAAGTCAGAGATGATGTTTAACAGTGTCTTAGTACATGTCCACAAGAATACACTTGCACATTCACTGAGCAGGCATTTGCCAAGGTTACCATATATAATATGTGGTATAGAAAAAAAGATATTTTTTGAGCAACAGGTGAATATTCCAGCTTGAAATCCACCAACTTTTCTTGGGTTGGATGCAAAAGGATTTTACACACATGCATTCTATGATTCTATGTTTCAGCCTGTAAGTTAACCACAAAACATTCTCCACGTTTTTTATGTCCCTCCTGCTGGTTAGTAAATGGATGGCATTTTAAGTTGTTGTCTAAAGTGCTGTTGAGCAGGCTAGTAACTGACTTGTAGCTTTTATTTGCAAATGGATATATTTTTTCAAACTTCCTTCTCAAAGGAAATAAATAGTCCCAAACCTGAAGGAGGTCCTCACTTGCAAAGGATGCTGGCTGGCCAGCCCTCTAGAATGGAAACAGAGCAAGAACACACAGGCAGAGATTTGCATCCTAACCTAAATGCAACAATTCAATTTATTGGGAGTTTTTTTCGTTAATTTCTTCTCTGCTGAGATTTCACAGCTCCCTTACTGTAGAACTTCAAACAAAGTAGCTCAAGATATCACAAATACTAATGGGAAAATCTGATAGGGCATTCATATTCATATGTGTATGAATGTAGAACAGATAAAAGGAGTAAAAGACATGGTTCCAACAAAATACAATTTTTCACTTCCAAACCCCAGTTGGCATGCAATGTAGCATGTAGAAATGCAGATAGTTCCATTCATAACCCTGGCTTAAGCGGTATGCAGAAATGTGGGCAGTAAAAATGATTATGCAATATCAGACCCATGGAAAACATGTATGGACACACATGTGTTGTGACAGAAGTGGGCAAAGCAGTTGGCACCAAAGAACTGAATCTTAACTCCAGTAACTGCTAGGACACTGTGAGTACCGACAATTCCCTATGCACTGGAGGCCAGAAGATGTGAGGGCTTCCCTAGGAAGAGCAGGACCCCCATGCAGAGCCTATCCTGTCACCCAGCCAGGGGACAGTGCAGCCCGGGGAAACAAGGGCAGCCTCAGTCCCGGGCATCAGATACTTCGTTGTGGATGGGGACCAGCCAAGGACAGACTGGGATGTCAGCCTGCGGTGGGGGTCAGGATAAGGCCCAGTGAGGGGAAGCTGCATGAGACACAGCTCTGACATGTGCAAATACAAACTATTAACAATATTACCATACTTACAAGTGCATACTGAATAATGGTGCATTTCTGAGAGGTGCTACATAGTCTACATCTTTCACTGTCTTCTGAAAGTGGCAAGTGGTGTGCTGTAGCCTATAAAAATGGTGCTTGTTATCTGAGAAGTCCTAATTACTGTGACCACACAGGAAATTTGAATGCTGGATGATACTATGCTATTAAAATGCATATTTAAGCCAATGTTCTGCTGTGAAAATAGGCTGTGCTGGATGAGGAAGCGTTCAACTAGAGACAGTCAGTGGTGGGATTCCCTTAGAATTGCTTTTGTGACCACTCATTAATAAGTAGTTTTGTAATAATATTGTATACTAATGACACGTGCAGGTAATATATGGTTGAACAGCATCATCAACAAAGGAAAGGGTTGGAATTTCACAGAAAGAAAAAGGAAAAAAGGAGCAATAGGTCTGAAATAATTGAAATGGGCAAGAAATGGGCAAAATGCAAGCGGCAAACAGGAAATTCTCCTGTAAACTCAGGACCATTCTTTGGAAATGAGAAATATACTTGGATAGCAATAGTAATTTTTAGAATTTCTGTCAATAATCAATATGATATTAGTTTGGAAAAAAGCAAATATCAGTCTCTAGTGCAGGAGGTAAGGTGTTTTCCATGTGGAGAGGAGATTGCTAACACCATTCTGCAAGGCAGTCAGCAGGCTATAGCTGGATGCCTGTGAACAGGCACAGCCAGTCAGTCAGGTAAAGAGAAGAGACATAGATTTTGGACCAGTCACAGGGAAAGAAGGATTAGAGGAATCACGAATGTAACTTGTGAGAGGAGTCTAGGAAGGACAGTGTTTTCTGGGAAGATGAATGCCGACAGACAACCTGTTTCCTCTCCAGGAACACATCAGTATTTGAACCGTAGACAGCAAGAATTGGGACTTGTTAGCACTCAATAGATAGACTTTTTTTTTTTTTCCCTCCAGTGCTTATATATTTATTGTGATCACATGAACAATGCTAGATGTTTATGCTAGATGCTAGATGTAAGAACAAGTAATTTCCTGGGAAAGTCCAAGTTGAATCATACTTAAAGATTCAATGACACGATGCCTTCACTATGAAATCAGCTGTAGGTAATGGTGAGATCTGACTGTTGCTTTTGACTCAGCTAATATGCCAGGATTGAGATACGTTTTTAGAGCTGTCAAAGAAGTTTCATAGACTGCCGAAGTAAGAAGTGGATTATGATCTGCCCCACAGCTTAAGCAGAAGTGAATTTCAGTGTATCTCTCCTAATGTGTGAAGTGCCAGCAGTACAGACTCTATATAGCTCACAGATGTGCTCTGGCAACCCACAGCATGATGATGGGCTAACTAGGTCATGGAACTTTCTTTTGGAGAAAACTCCTCAGTTTCTTATGTAGCTCTCCTCCTTACAGTATTACATATTTCTATGCTCACGCACTCACCCAGGCTTTCTGGAACTGTGAGGCTGATCTTAGAGAGGACATTTCTGATTCTACTAACTGCACCCAGGTAAATTTCACGTGCCCTTCAGGCAGCTTCATCTGGTGACTTTTATTTCCTTCAGATACACACCCATGTCAAGTAAGGAATGAAAGAAGAACTTGTCAAATGTGAATACATAGCAACAAATAATAGATAATAAAGCTTTCAGAAACTTCAAAATAAGATGTGCTTGAGCTTGAGATATGTTCATTTTTTTGGAAGAAACCATTCTCCCATGCTTACTATAAGCATTTTTGTTCATCCAGTGATTAGACTCTTAAACTTTATTAGAAAACTAATTTGTACTTCACTGTACATAGTTCTTGATGAATTATTAGAAATTGCTGCTACAGAAGATCTGTTTTTAGAAACTCCAGCAATGGAAACTATGCAGGGACAATGTGAAGCAGGTAGCTACAAGGACGTGGTCTTCTTAAGGTTTGAAAGAGGTATAGTATAAGCCAGCTGGCAACTCACAGACCAGATCTCATCCCAGGGAGATGTTCAGGCGACATGTGCTAATCAAGTGCCTTAATATCTTCTCTTGACGTTCCTGGGCACAGCATGAGCCAGGTGCTATGCTGTGATTGCTACAGCTGTGGAAATGGTGGAGGAGATGGGGCATAGAGTTCCCTAAATGGCTATGTTCATTTGTATTAACTTCAACATAGCTACTCTCAAAGTGTCATGGCTAGATTCATCTACATGCACAATCAAGACCTTGAAAATTGTGAAGAGTCTGTAAAGAAGGGAGAAGTGGTAGGTACTAGCTTTGAACAACTTGCAAGGAAAGGAAACAAGGTGAACACAACATTGTCATTGCAGCCATGCAGAAAGAGGCAGAGGACCTAGCATATAAGGTTCTTAGAGAGCTAGTTGAAAAACTGTACTCCAAGAGAGACTATTGAACATCTAACAGCATTTAACACCCTGGACATTTGAAACAAGACTACAGGGTGTAAACCAGAACCACCTATGCCATTTTTTTTCTTGTAGTTCATATAAGACAGTCTTTCAATCATGTGATTTTGATTTTTTTTTTCCTTTTTGGGATTTTGGGGTTTTTTTTTGTTGTTGTTATTGTTGTTGGTGATGGTGGTATTTTTGGGGGAGGAATACATGGTGGTCATTCTTCAGTCACTATCTAAGTTCTGGCTATAATGTTTCATGAAATATGAAATACTTGTACTCTGGTTCTAGTGGGGGTAGAATAAATAATCCTCAGTCTGGGGAAGTGGACACAGGTATTCCACACTGTGTGTGTCATGCCCACTCTATAGGCGGGAGCTGTCTGGGGAGGTGTCAGGAAGTTGCCGCCTGGGAGCGGGCTGGGGGTCCCAGGTCCGATCAGTGAGTGGTGGTGCTGTAATCCTTTGTACGTGTCTCTATCAGTGTTATTGTTGTTATTTTCTTGTTCCCTTTGGTGTTCTGTTAAACTGCTTTTGTCTCAATGCACTAATTTTGCCTTTTTCTTCCTATTCTCCCAACATGACTTGAGTTGCAGGGAGATAGAGAGAGAGTGGACCATGGTTCTTTGTTGCCATCTGAGGCTAAATAATAACGCTTGTATATGCCAGGAGAGAAAATAAAGAAAAGACAAAGCTGATTCAAAGATCTGATGAAAAGAGAAGAAAAATTTTATTGAAGAATAATTTTTCTGATAAAATTCTTGCCATGTGTACTCACTTTGTAATATAGTATGATCTAGTCTAACACAGTATAATCCAGCAGGATTATCCATCCATTATGAAGCAACCATTCTTACAGGATGGGTAAATTCTTCTAATTGTTTTGGAGCCAGTGAGCAGAAAAAGGAGAAAATAATGGAATATTACAGGTGTTTTTACAGTCCACTGGTGGCAAAATACTGTGTCACAACCAATCAGAAGCTGACGTCACAAACTGGAGTGACGTAACATCATGCCGCGGCCATACTTAAAACTTCAAACTCCAAGTGTCTTTGAAGTCAAAGGAAAACATATCAGAAAAATATCTTCAAAAGAGTTACTTGCTATTATATCTTGGCAAGCTGTATCATCCTCCCAGCCTAGGGACATTTTTAGATCAAACAGCTCCAAATACATTCAGAAAGACAGTATGTGGTACAAAATTTTAGAATATAAATTTATGAAAGTTAACATTGTGTGTAATTCTTGTTTACATAACAAACTTAAAATACGCACAAGTCCCAGTATACAAATTGTACCTTTTGAAATTTCAGAGTTGAAATACAATTTGATTCCTTCTGCATCCCTTCCTAGAGCTCAAAGCATTGGCAAATGAAGAGCAGATAATTTCATTAACTACAGGCTTGTGCACAAAAGGAAAGAGGCAAAAGCATTCGTACAATGAGGTGCTATGCTCCAAGTATGGAGCTATGTGTAATGATCAGTGCCCTTCTACTAGGTCCCTATGTGAAGTTCCTGATCCTCTCTTTCTCTAACTGGAAAAGGATTTCACAGTATCAGTCTGTAGAAAATCTTTAGAACGAAGGAGGGAAGGAAGGAAGGAAGGAAGGAAGGAAGGAAGGAAGGAAGGAAGGAAGGAAGGAAGGAAGGAAGGAAGGAAGGAAGGAAGGGAGAAAAGGAGGACATTATCATACTGCTTGAGTGTTTAAAAGGCAGTTAAAGTGATACCAGTATAGGCTTGTATCATAGGTACTTCAGCCTTTTATGTTTTCAGGAAAAAGAACTCACTAGACAGAAAAGACAGGAACTGTTTTCCTTTCATATTCACATAATCCTTTTCCAGTCTTTTCCAACCAGGATCCTTGCGGTAACAAGTTACCTGAGTATAATAAATGACACAGTTCTATAGTTCACCAAAGGTCTACTGATGCTTCTCAGACCATACAGATATTACTTCTTTCTTTGTTTAGCTGTTTTATTACAATGAAGACACCATTGGGAACATTGTAGTAATAGTTTAGTAGTTAAGGCAAGAAACTTGGGAGAAGAAGGGGAGAAAAGAATCTCTCTCAATCTTGTAGAGAAAAACTGGACTAAGAGTCTGTTCCACTCACTTAGAATTCTGTCACACTAACCTAATGTTGTGGTTTAGGTACCTCAAACTGGGACACCTAGATAGAAAAGAGGTGATTCAGACTTACTGAAGGAAATAGTGGGGCCCCCCCACTTCATAGCTGGCGTACCTTGCAGAAAAAAAGAGGTGTCAGCTGGTGTAGTAGGATCCATAATATCAAAAAGAAGCAGATGATGGACCTGTACAAAATGGAAAAAAGCACCAAATGACAAAAGACAATGAAAAAAAATAATTGAAAATAATCTTAAAAGGCATTAGATTTGTTTAGTTTTTATCAATTTTTCTTTATGTGCAGTGTCTGCCTGTTTACTTCTCTAACAGGGGTCAATGCTGAAATGTAGGGATATCTGATAAATCCCCTGCAAAATAAACCAAGAAATATTTGATTAGTTAGTCTTTATATTCTTCAATTCCTATAAAGTCACAGTGGGACAAATTAGTGTTTGGACTTTTCATAAAAATAAATAAATATCACAGAATCAACTCTTCCATATTTTATGTGAAGTTCCTAGCAAAATCATTGCTTCTTTTGGGCAACCTTTTTGTAAGACAGGAGTTTCCAAAGCTGCTGGATGAGCATTTTCTACTCCATGAACAGCCTGAATTTCTCTGTGTTGTGTAGCTGACATCTCTGTGAATTCAAGGAATGGGAAAATCAGCAGGTATCACTCCAGGAACATTATTATATGGACCTGGGATATTAAGATGCAGTCTACTCATTTTCTTTGGTTTCCTGCAGGTCGTGGAAGGTGATTCTCCCCCTCTACTCTGCACTTGTGAGACCCCACCTGGAGTACTCGTCCAGCTCTGGAGTCCTCAACATAGAAAGGACATGGACTTGTTGGAACGGGTTCAGTGAAGGGTCACGAAGATGATCAAAGGGATGGAGCGCCTNATGTTGAGAATATGGCAACATTCCATGTCAAAAAGGGAGCACAATGTAAAATAATGAGACTCATTGGAATATGTGTGGGAAAAAACCACAGGCCACACAGTGGAATGCTACGAATACTATTAGGAGCTCACATTGGAAGCTTGTTCCAGTAGTAATTATCCATAAAGATAATTTTCTTATGAGTACTGAAAGAATAAAAGGTAAGACTCTAGTTAACCACCATCATCAGATAGTGCTATGTTGTTGAAGAACAGGAAATATGGTGCCTGAATTTAGGAAAGAGGATAAAAGTTATCCAGGAAAGAAGGACTCTTAATCTGCCCTCAATAGTATGAAAAGCTCTAGTGATAATTTTAAAATGGAAAGATAATTAAATATGAGTACAAACACAGAAATGGGAGAAAATATGATATAGCGTTGAAAAAAGCAAGTTGTGGCATATTAACTTAGTCTCATTTTTCTTAAAGTAATTGGCTTTCTAAAGAAAGAAAGAAAATATTGTACAAATAGTTAATCTGGATCGAAGCAAAACATTTGTTAAGGAGTCACATGTAAAGTGGAGAAGACAAGAATTCAGTACAAAGCTTGAACTTGTCAAGAACTGTGCAACTGGAGGCAACAGTATGTAATCCATAAAAAAGAGCTATCAAACTGGAAAGCTCATCATAAATCTGCTTTGGTACCAGTCTTAAAGACTTTCACCCCAAAAGTTTGGTCTGGTTAACTATATTTGGCTCATTAGTTAACCAGTGTTCAAATAAACTTCAGCCTGAAGAGGAAAGTGGGTGAGTTGACAGGCTGGAGTAACGGAAATCGAACTTTACTTTCCAGGTGCAGACTCAGTCACAGCATGGATAAAGGAAGCAATAAGATTTCTGAGAACAAGTCAAATTTCATTCCATGAAAGGGGCAGGAAACCAAAAATCATTTAATACATTACTGCATCATAGGATAAATAAGTCACAATTAGTCACAGTCATATCATGTCATGTCAGTCATGATCCTACTGGCATGATGCAACTGTAAAACCAGGAAAAAAGTGTTTCTAGTAAAGATCAGCAAAAGTTAGTTCATCACAGCTCTGTCAGTGTCATCATCTCAGACTGTATAAAAACACAGCACTGGATGGTGCTGCTATTTCAGAGTGCTCCTTCATCTCCCAGATTTGCACCCTTGGCCCCTCTCCTTGTTTGTTTCAAGTACTGCTCTTTGATTGTCTTCAGTGAGTGCATGTAGGAGGAAGGGGGAGCAGATATCCAGATGTCCACCAACAGATGTTGGAAATAGGCCTGAATTGCATGCCCAAGTCAAATACTTGGGAATATCTGAAATAATCAGGATGAAAACAGACATTTTGTTGGAGTGCCCCGCACGTTAGCTGCATCATATCCCAAACCTGTCCCAAGTAGCACTTTTGAATAGCCAGGCAAAGGTGAAGTCAAGAACAGTGATGATAGTGTCAGGAACTTGGCACACAGTGATACTCGTGAATCACATAATCACCATGAAGCCACTGGGCACCTTCAATCTCTCACACCCGATCTTTCTTAAGCATAATTGTTGATTAACTGTCTCCCTTACTTATCTGTATCCCAGAAGCTCTGGATGGGATCTGAAATGTTTCATGTGAATAACTGAAAAGGGCAGTGGAGTGTAAGATGCTGCAAATGTACCTCAGGCTTAAATCTGACTTGACCCTGTCTTGTCATCCCTACACGACACATAAGAATAGAGATACAGAGAAGGTCTATGCCTGAGTCGACAGAGTGGACATTTGAGATTTACTTATCAAAGGTTTTAGATGACACAGTTATTCTAAGCCAGCTCTTTTCTCCCTGGGATGGTAGTGTCCACCAATCCCTGAAGATTATTTCTCTTTTGCTGCAAATGGCATCAAATTCCATCTGCTGCTGGGGGCTGGGGTGCTGACAGGTCTCATCAGCATAGCTGTGGAGTTGCTATCATGTTGGTGTATGAAATATCTCTTTCATATGGTGATTTCTCAAAGTGGAGATAATTGCAGACTGATTTAGTTGTGGAGACATTCTATTGTTTTTCGTACCTTTAGATAATTAGAATAGGCTGGCCGGGCAAGCATCCAAGATGAAGTTTGCGTAGAGGATGGATTCCCCCTAAATTTACCCTTTTAAAACACCAAATTTTGTTGGAAGATTAGTCTTGTTATAGCGCTTCAGTCGTTTGAAGCCTGTCTGAGAGAAAAAGGAAAAACTTAACGGGCAAAAGGAGTGGGAGTCACCCTTAAGAAAGTACCAGACAAGTGTTGGTGAATTCTAGGTCCCATATTTACATGCTTGGAGGAACCTTTCTGTGTGTACCCTTGGCTGGTGCCACTCTCCAAGAGATGTGTGGGGCTTATGTCAAGGCTGATTTCAGTGAGGGCTGCCAGCTGAAATGAAAGAAGTGGGATCCCTTCCAGCCCTGACCAGATCATTTTGTGTGATGGAGGAGCTATGTCAGCCTGCATAGCCACTCTGGGGAAATAGCTGTTGTCACACGTTTGAAAACCCACTGGTCATTGTGTCACTCTTATTTCTGGGGTATTTAAATGCTGCCTATGAGCAATTTCTGAGGAACCTGAGGGATGCAGCTAATTTCCAGCAAATTAAACTGTTTAATTGGTACCAAAACATATTGGGACAGGTAGAGAGTGAAAAAAAATATCTTAATTAAGCATATCAAGAGCCTCTAATGTATGACATGTCTCAAACAGTGATTCCCACACCTTTTCAGCTGTAGCTTTATTTAACATCACCTACTAACTTTGTTCTAGAGATAAATAATTAAATAAATGAACAAGGCCTTTGAACAACTGTGTTCATGTCAAGGTTATGTCTCCTAGCATGGTAAACAATGTGCTACCATTTCTGGTTTTGAGATAGATGGTCATTCTCTTTCTATTCTTGTACCTCCAATGTAAAACCAGATTACAGTCTTTCTGAAATATGTCCCTCTTTCTTGTGTTTCACTCTTCATATTATTAAAAGAGCTCATATAAATGATTTGTAATGTAGTACTAGTTTCCAAAATGCTGTTATGCTTGGAACCATAACCTCAGAAGGTTGCACTGTTGTATTGCAGTGGGTTTAATTTGCATGTGCTGCTTCTAAAATATTGCTGGACGTCTGCATTACATAAACAGTTGCTACAAGTCTGTAACAATTATGTGCAAGTGTCTGGTTAGAAACTTAGAAAAATGCGTGCACGTTCCTGAACTATTCAACATACAGTGAAAAAGAGAGAGGAGAATCCATACTAAATATTTTTTTAAAGATTTCAACAGTACCTACAAAGATGAAAAGACATTTATTCCATCTAGCACAGTGACTATGGTTTGAGTAGTTTGAGCCAAGATTTTAAATGAAAAAGGAGTTTAAATATGGCTCCACATAAAAAAAGCTGTGAAATCAGTGGTTTCAAGTACTTCAGATGCAAGACCCCCCAGAAAATGTGTAGTATCCTCTAGTTTTGTTGTGAATGATGAGACATTAGTTAAGGTTTACTCAGTGCTAGAGGAAAATACACAGGCATTTTAGGATAACTGACCAAATAGGTGCCTTTTCTTAAAATATTGCAGAGCATACTGTTGTATTTCAGTTAGACAGGCATCCCTTGTTTCACAGGACATGAAGCATTACAGTTTTGAAGATTTCAGTTACAATATTTTTCAGTTACAAGATTTTTTTTTTTTTAATCACATACTCTGTTGTTAACTGTTAGGGGAGAGATGCAGGGTCCTACTCCAGTAACCGGCCGCATTACCATCTCTAAACACTCATATGACTTAGAAAGTCCTTTTAGATGCCCTCTTTGATTTGTAGTTTAGCAACTCATTCCAGATATTTTACTGGACAGGATGTAGCCCTCACCCTTTCTTCATCCAGCCTATTGCATTTCACTATTGCATGACCTACTATCTCATAAATCCCTCCTTTTGATGAGGGGGGAAGGAAGAAGAGAACCTGCTCTGTGAAGAGAACCAGCTGTTTCTCCAAAAGCACACAGAAAAAAATGTTCACTGAAAAATTTGTTCCACTGCAGTACAGGAATTTCTCGTCTGGTTAGATCTTCATTTCTACATTTGTTTTGCTTTGCTTGCAAAGTAACTACAAACTTTGGATTGTTGGCTTCAGTTTGAAGTCTTGCTCACAGGAGCAGTGATTTTATGATGTCTGTAACAAGTTGTGAGTTGGTCTCTGCTCATCTCACTCCTCTCTTCTCACAGTCTGAACACCAACACATACATGCTGCCTCCTTTTTTACACAGCCTTCTTGTTACTCGGCAGCCATTACCTGTTATCTTAACAACACACTTTTTAAACCTGTAACAAAGTTATCGAATGTCATCCCTCGGACACCTTTTTTACACAAATCTCATCTGAAAATGTATTGCCATTCTGCCTTGATTTTGATCCACTTGTTCATGATTATGCATGTGTGATTATCCACTTGCACGTATGATTATCTGATAATATGGGATACAGTTGATAATGCAGTCCTTATGTGAAAAATACAAAGAAAGTAAAATCATAAAAGTTTTCTGTGTAGGCACAATACATACAGGGAATGATATTATTCACACAGAATGGGAGGCTATATTTCCTCTGCTTTCATGTATACAGATAGAGCCTAAATAGAGAGGCTGCCTCATTCTCTGCACTGGACTGTGATTACAGCTGGAACGCTATCACAGATACACATTATTGTCATAAAATGAGTATTACCACATAATTAGGGTTTCATTATATTGAAAGGGAAAGTATCACCAGAAGGGAAATATGGCACAATTATTTTGCAAGCCTTGAGTTCAGAAAGATTTGTTGTTTTAATTTGGTCAATCATCTGAATTGTTACAGTTTTACATTAGCATTATCAAAAATAAAATTCTTTTGAGGCTGTACTATGCATATGGATTCCTAGGTGAAAAAGACACTGATACATTGGACTTTTTCTTTGGAAAAATCCTTCCCAAATTACAGAAACCCTCTGCTTATAGAAGATCCACCTTAGTTGTTCCTTCTTCTTTGCAATAAGCCTGTGTTGTTTGATCTTTCTCTTGCAGTCTCAGCATTTTGAGACAATGCCCTTTTGACTTTCTGCAGAATTCCTGGGACTGGCATCTCTGGAAAATGCCTTTTTCTCTCAGAATTCAGTAAGCATAAAATGGTTTTGTAATTGCCAAATAATAACAGGTGATTAAAATGCTGCGTGCACAGAGGTGCAGGTAAAACATCAGACTGGGAATTCACAGTGATAAGAAAGATCGGCCTCCCTCTCTCTCTCTGTTTTTATTTTGCCAGTCTTCCTCTTTCTCATCCTCTTTTCTCTCATACTCCAAACCCTCACTTTCCTCTCTGTCTTCCTTCATGTAATCTTATTTTGGAAGGAAACATTATTTCAGTTGAATAAGCCGTCAGCCTTGTGGGGCCTTCACACTTAACAGAGTCAGTCTGGTACCATGGGAAGAACTGTCAGACTCTTAGTGGAACACAAGACATCCAATTAATGACTGCCGATATCGCAATTAAAGAAAAAAAGAAAAAAAAAGAAGACAGTAGAATGAATGAAAAAGGAAGAAAAAAAAGAAAAGGGACAGTTTGGGTCTCAAGTTTCAAAGTACAGTGTTGGGAGACTGAGCTTGGAAAGAATGCTCCATACAGAGCAACATTTCCTCACCCAGTACGCAGCTCTGTGTCTAGCAGCTGGACCTTACAGCACTGATAGCCAGTTCTCCTTGTTCCCTTGCTGGGAAGGCTTCTGGTTGTGTTTCTGAGGCTTGGGACCAACATCTAGTTCTCATGGTATGTGTCCACAAGCAAGTCGTTCCTTCTGTGCCCCACTCTGCAAGAGCTTTGTGATTTTCCTTGAAATTCTTGCAGCCATTTGGAACTATCTGTCTGTTCTTCCTACTAGCAGCACCTCTTTTCCTTGCTGCCACCCCGTTTCCAACTCAAAAGGCTTCCTGGTTCAGTTTTTCTCTTCATTACATTCACTCTATTTCTGCACTCTGCTTTCTTCTGCCCATTTACCTACTGCTGGTTCCAAGACTACACTCTGGTTAGCTAGGCAATTCCTGGCTGCGTAAACTCCGTAGATGACTGCTTGCTCTCCTTTTCCCTACACAGGCTGATGCTCATTTTCTTCAGGATATTTTATGCCACTCTGGCTCTGTGCTGCAGTTCTGAAGTGAGAGTAAGTGTAATTGATGCAGGAAAAGACTTTCAAAGGCACAAATGGTAGCCAGGTATCTGACTCTTGATGACTCTTAATGGCAGCTGAGTGTCTGATTGGTGTTTATGCCTTTGAACATGTCTCCCACACTTTTTTGATTGTAAAACACTTTCAAGAATCACTGAGAAGCAGATGCACAATTAGTTTCTTTTGACTTCCCAGGATGAACTTTTTCTAGGGCTAGCCACTGAATGCTCTGCTCTGTTTTTGTTACCTTTCTCCTTGGGGCCAAATCCAGAAGCCAGCTGAGTTGGTGGATATATACCCACATAAGAAAAAAGCAAAACTAAATTAGGATTTTCAAATTTGAAGCAAAGAGCTGTTGAGCTGTGTGGAGGCTGGTGCGTGATTTATCTCCTTTTCCATTATCAGTCAGTACTCTTTGTATAATTAACCATTTCAGGATAGAAAGAGCAGTATCCATTTATAATTGTGGTTGTATATATCCATGCTAGCAAATGTCCTTCTCTAATTAATGATGCTAGAAGCATTAACGAAAGTCTCCTATATAGAGAAAAAAATACTGAAAACATCAGATCTCAGATTTCAGCCTATTTTAATTTAAGTTGTTTTCTTTTAATTTCATTCCCCATAACCACTTCCAGCAGATACCCAAGCCACTTTGTGTCCCTTCTCCTGCTGTCATATCACTGATCCATTAGAGGAAAGTTACTTTGCAAAGAGACCAAGCAGCCAAAGAAGCAAGAAGTTCAAAATGAGGAGACAGTGCTCTCATTTGAATCCAGAGAGACTCACTTCTGCACGAAAACAGAAGGACAAAAAATGGTTTATCTTTCTGAATTGAATTTCTTGGAATTCAGCTAGTACTGTGCAATTCAAATTTTGGGCTCAGTCCAAAGTCTGGATAAGAAATACCTACCATGGAAATATAGAAATAAGACGGTAGTGGTGCATTGGCTGCAGATTCAGAGAGAACAACCTACTCCAGGTTATCTATGATGATACAAACCACCATTTCTCCTGTTCCTTCAGATTCATTTCTTCTCTGCAGCCTTGGTAGGGAGGTTACTTCGGCCTCACATGCACATTTCTCTAGCTGGGGCATATCAGGTCAGTCTCTTTCGTAAATGAGAAACATATTAATAATTTTCCAACTTTGGGAGATGTTTCAAGCACAAGTCTTAGAACTACCAGAATAGCCTGGGATCGAACTGCAGATCTCAAAGAATGGATTGCAGCAATTTCAGTCAAAGCAGAGTAGGTGATACTAGAACCGTCTTTCTTCCTTAAAGGCTGATCACAGAGGGAGGAAAAGATTCAGTAATAGATGTTCACCAGAGGGCTGAAAATCCCAGGAACTGGAGGCTTCCAATGTAGGGACTCTTAATTCAACACTGTTTCTACCCTAATGCTAAGAACAGTTTTAAAATCCTATTTTAGCTATAAATTCCTCTCATTTTTTTTAAAGATTAAAATGTTTCTGAATAACCACATTACAATTAAGCCAACAGAGTTTAGCTATAATTGGCAAGATCCTCATTTACACTGAGATTCCTTTAAGACCTCTTTGTGTGGGTAGAGTGTTGCAAAATGCAATTATACTCCGTTAATACTCACCTTAAAGCCCCTTACAGCACCAGAGCAGCAGAAAGGCATTACTGTGAAAATAAGAACCTAGTCCAAGTGCTCAGTAGTCTCAATTCCTATTTGCATTATGGCCAATTTCCTCCACTTTGTCAATATAAAAAGACAGCGAATTTTCTTAGCCACTTTTTAAGGCTTCCTTTTAAGAGAAAAGCAGTATCAAAGCTATTAGTGTAAATGAAAATCAGGCCCAACATCCTTATGTTTAGTTTCACATTTCTAAATTAATCAGAGGAGAATGGTAATAAAGCCCCATTTCAATTAAAACTGTCCTGGTAGACTGACTGTGTGCCTGCACATGGATGTGTAAACAGGGCCTGAGGTTCTGGGAGCTGCATAGTCCATTTCCCAGGGGCTCCTCATTGCCATGGCCAAGAGCAACAGAGGACAAGGGTCATTAAAACAGGGCTGACTGCAGAAGTCTCTAGAACTGAGTTTCTTTGAGTAGCCACACTCTGTCCATCCAAACTGCTGATTGCCACAGCAGACCCCTTCTTCCCAGACATCTGGTGTAAGTAAAAGGTTAAAACAAATGTAAGAAGCTAGAAAATGTTTTTCTTTTATGATTGAAAGTAGAAAGTTACCATTCAGACATATTGCGTGTCCCCGTGGGCTGGATAAGCTCTACCTAAATGACTCCTGGCAGATGTTTATCCATCCTGTTCTTCAAGGACCAAATGGATACTCCACAACCTCCACAGATATTCTATTTATTTCAGCACTTCATTATTTTTACTTTCAAAATGTTGAATTTGGCTGTCCCTTGTTGCAGTCTGAGATCTTTACTTATGTTCTATTTTTGATTGAAAAATTATTATTGGTTTCCTCTCTGTGTCAGACTTTTAGCATGTCTGCTCATCTCAGGTTTGACAGGGCTTGGCTCATTCAGTGCTTCACACAGGCCACGATTGCTAAGCCTCTGACTGTACTTACTGCACCCCTATGAACACTCTCCAGCCCACCACTTTTCCCCAGTGAGATAACAAAAAATTGAGAGGGACTTCATCCATGCCTAAGAGAGAAAGAAGGGCAGTTACACTGTCTCTACTCTTTTAGTTTGTCATTAAAATGCATTTTGTTGAGGCAGTATATGACCAGAGAGTTTGAACTTCATCACCATGTTGAGTTCAAGTAAAGCTTGATCCATACCAAATTGGCCTGCTTCTGTGTTTATACATCTGTGTAGGTCTTTCCTTGCTAGATCAATTCACAGTTGGTTAAAGAAAAAGAAAGTTAGGGATGAGAAAGTGCACAGGCTCTTATAAATGTTGGTTATGGTTGGTTTGTGTTAGATAAATTCCTTGTCAAATAATCAAACCTTATCATCCCAATCCTCTAATAATTATTTATGAATGTGACTTGTTGACACTAGTTATTTGAACTTTGCTGTTTGAAATGTTTGCTGAGATTGCTTGATAAGCCAGAGTTGTTGGAATTTGAGACCATAAGCTGTGCTCCCAAATGCATTCCTAAGCTGGGTGAGACGAAAGGGTCTTGATTCACATCTACAATTTTGTACAGGCTTCTTGTCTCTGAGTAAGCACTGAAAAAGCAAGGCCTGTGAAAAATGTATTTAGGGATGTGGTGCAACTGGAAGGCAACTGATTACTCACTAAAACTAAAGACTTCTGGGTAGGGTTTTTGGGTTTTTTTGGGTTTTTTTTGTTTTTTTTTGTTTTTTTTTTTTTGTAAGAACTAAGGTAGAAATCCAAGAATCTGGAGAATTGCATATGGGGAGATAAATTTAGGCTGCAGAAACATTCACTTTCTTAGAACTTGTCCTGCATTATTCTGAAGTGTTTCTGAGAATTTTTAAACAGTTCTCATGTTTCTCTTGGAGAGAGTTGAATTTCACTGGTGGATAAAAACTACCCATCTCTATGAATCTTTTGTGCATTTCATCAAGAAGCACTTTTAGTGTCAACAATAATTCATCTCCACTGCAAACCTTGCCATTCTTATCAATACTATAGGATCAACTGAAAATTGGACCTTTAAGCTTAGTTTGGAAAATATGGAAGAGGTAAAGGGCATTAATTTACCCACCTCAAATTAGTCAGTCTATGTCCTTTTTCTTTTGGAAACTTAAACCCAAAATTACACTGGATCTGAAACAAAGACTTGAACCTGGGTTTCCCGTTTTCCAGGTACATGTACCTTCACCAAACTACGCTCCTTGTTTTGAGCACAAGGCCCATTCTAGATTTGAGAATGTCAAAACTAATTATTTTATGATGGCACTGTCTATTGCTTGATATTCATCTCAAGATCACTTTAGAGACCATGGGAGAAATCAACAGGTGCGATTTATCTGATGTATTTTAGATTTTATTTAGAGCAAGATGAATTGTGTCCTAAAATTACCTGCTTCTTTCCTTTGGCCATAACAGCCCCCTGAAGTCATCAGATAAGTTTTAAATATCCAAATGGATTTGACTCTGGATATCTTTTCAGTCCTAGATATGAGAACACTGCAAACCCAGGGCTGAAAGATACCTAAACTGACCAGAATCATGGACCTAAGCTCTTCCCAGTGAAATGAATTTCAGTAATGTTCTCATCTGGAGACTGGCCTGGACTTTATGAAATATATTAATTCTCTGTACATTAAGAAACTTTTGGAAATATTTATATCTGCAATGAAATTCTTGAAAAGGAAATCCATTTCAAAAGGAGAAACCTCAGTAAAAGATGCAGATGAAGCTTGTATCTCAGTAAACCACATGACACCCTCCTCATCCTATGTGCCCTTAAGGTTGTAAGTCAATTCACTTTATGACCAGCTGTTACTTTTCCTAAGGCAGAGGATTTTGTTTGTACTAATAAATACAGTAAATTGATCTTCATGATACCAATAGGCCTTGGCTCAGCAACAAGTTGGGCATAGTGTTCAAATGGATACATTTCTTTGCTCACCTTGGACAGAATTGTCAGGGCTGCCTTTGAATCTGCGTCTTGCCTGGTGATTTCCCTTCATAATGAGTGGCAGCCTCCCTAAGTGACCAGACTTACTAAGATTATAGAGAAGCTTTTTCTCACTGTCTTATGCCAAGATCTTATCAGGAAAGCAAAGAATAAAACACAGAAAAAGAAAGGGAAGTGGGTGTCTACAAAGCTCTAGCGTCTCATGCTGCCAATCCCTTTAACCTTCACAAGCTGGAATTACTTAAAAGATTAAAAACAGGCTAGTGAGTGCCCTTCTGTTCCTCTGTATACTAATCATTTTATTGCCATGACAGCTATGCTTCCCATAGGCACTGTGAGTGTGACTGCTGCTCTTCCGAAAAATGCCACTTTGTTAACCTGCCAGGCTCGCTAGCTACCACTGAGGTTCCAAATGTAAATCAGTGGGAACATCTGAAGTAGCAAATTCATTGGGTTTATGGACATAATTTATTATAAATCACATTCCTTCCTGAAAAGGCCTGATTGTGGTGGCCCAGCAGGGCTCTTTAAGTTCCCATTTTTGTGAGAAAACTATATTGTCCTCTATGCTTGCACTCTGCCCCTTCCATTAATCTTGCTGCAGAGCTTTCTGAGGAAGATGGTCCTCCACGGAGCTGAGAGGGGAACGGATTTGGAAATGTTACATCTTGTCATGTTCCTCCTCTTTGGCTTCCACTGGAACAAATGAGCAGTGCGTTGCTGGAGTCTATGTGTTCTTGGTTTATATCTGCCCAGCTGCATGCAGTCGCACAAATCAAAGACTGGGCTTGTAACGTTTTCAGCGTTGTACAGGCAAACTGCTAATAAGTTGTTCCTGCTTTGAAGAGTTTATGCCAACATTTCAAGGTGTAATAAGATGCAGCAAATGGATGTGGGGCCATGGGAGCAGAAGGGAGGGATAAACTAACACTGTTGCATGCACTTAACAGAAGCCTAAAAGAAAAAAGAATTAAATTCTTGTATTTACATCTCTGCAGACCCTGAAGCGTCCCAATCAGAATCAGAAATTCCCTGCATTGTAAACTGCAAATATAAAAAGGATTAGGCTATTCCTGCTGCAAACAGCTACAGTCTGCAAAGTCAAAGCAAACACAATGTAGGTAAAGGAAAAAGAGGTGATGTCAGAAGTAAAATGACTCCCAGTAACACACATCTTCCTAGGGTTTTGCAAAACAGCCCAGGCCCGACTTTTAAACAAGTGCATGCCTCTACCTCCCCAGGGAGACTAAAACCTTTGATCAGTAGCCGACTATGATGGTCAAAAATTTACATCAGTGATGAAGATTGGATACAAGAATCTTTCCTCTTTTGTGCTGTGTATTTCAAACGGCCACTGATAAAATACAATTTTTATTTTTTTTATTTTTTTTATTTTTTTATTTTTTTTGGTGTTATTCTGCCCTGAGCTTCCCTTTGTACTTAAATCAGAAGCACAATTCCATTTTCATGCCCCAGGTGCTTGGTACCTTGCAGACAATTCACATGCCATCTCTAATTAGATTATTATTATTAAAACTACCCAGTAGCTAGTAAGGCAATTGACATCAGCCACATAAACTCTTCAGCTCTGGGGATCAGAGACTAAGAGAAAGTGAATAAAAGATGACAGTAGATCTGTCTGTCCATCTATTCATCCTTCCTACCTTTCCTGTCTCCTTGGAAAAAACAGGTATATTTTCCCATAACAGCTGCTGATGTATTTCTTTGGAAATAAATTCCACAGAACTCAGCAAAAACAAACTAGTATAGAACAAGAGCAGATTTATGAAGGATGAGTTGGTGGTTCTGTGTTATGTGCTTTCTTCTGGCACTCACTAGATACTTAATTTTTGCCATGGACATTCAGATGTTACTTCTGGCCCAGCTCAGGTGAAGTCCTCATCCCTGAGAGATGACAACGTCTGGGAAACTTTATATTTCACAGAAAACACCCTGGTCTCATTGTCAAAGGCAGTGAAATGATTTTTGATAGTATGACTCATTTTCCAAGCAACTTAGACTATTTTATTTAGGTTCTTAAAAAATGTTCCCCTAGCTCACTACAGGCACAGCAAATAATTATGGTATCCCCAAGTGATCCTGAATATCAGTGTTCCTGAATAATGAATTGTTTACTCTGTAGTTGAATAGAATTTAAGACCACATATTCTAGTGATCTAAAATCAGCTTGTAACAATATATAAGGAATTTTTAATAAGAGTTTTCTCCTTTTCATGGAAAATTGTGTACTTCTAAATGGTACATTTTGTTTGGAAAAATGCATTTTGCCATCTGAAAATTTTGAATAATCCTGTTTCAGCTGAAAATTTTAGAGGAAAGCATTTCAAACAGAAGCCTTAAGGAATATTCTAGGCAGTATGAAACTCTAGCATTTCAACTCTTCAGTGTCTACTCCAGAAAAAAAAAATCCTAAGTGTAGGAATTTTCTGGTTTATGAATTGCAGTTTTAAAACAGCTATCATTCTTGTATTTTTTGTAGATATGGTTTTAAGTCCATGTTTCTAAACCATGTAACACAATAAGCATTTAAGCAACTCTCCCACTGATTTTATATATGGAGGATATCATTGTATGGAAAAATCTCCTTTGGTTACTTCCTTTGTCACTGACTAACTGACTTCAGTGACAGAAATACTGCTCCTGGATCCCACTAATCATATGCAACCACTAACACTATATGATAAAACACAACTAAACCCGTTCTGACTAACACATGATAGTTAACCATGATAAGTTCACTCGTTTTTTTTTCCATCCATGTGTCTAAGTGTACAGAACACTATCTAAAGCAAAAGAGTGATCCATCACGATTAGAGAGATTTATTTTCTTTATTCTACTGGCATTAGCCTATTGCTATGTAAAGAAAATATTTTTTTTCTCTTTTTAGCTGGAATGGGAATACAAGGTAGATGGCAAAACGGTTGTATTCCTTCAAGTTACCAGAACACTTGTGTTAACCGGGTCTACATTTAAACAAGGTTTTGTTAACAAGACACTGACAAGGAATAGCAGTTTTATAAGCTATCCTGCCCCAGCCTATTACATACAGCAGCTTTGGCGCAGATAATGACATAGATTGGTGAGTTGGAGTTTACATTTCCATTAAAGGTTTAAAAGGGTTCACTAGTCCAAGCTGGTCTTTCTTTGAAAATGTTTGAATTATAGAACAAACTCAGAAATTAATTCAGTTCTTAGTAACTGTCTTGAAAAATTAAAACAAAACTGTGAAATGATAACTGTACTGCTAGCTGTAGAGAAACCCTTCTGATGTAACTTGCTGGATGGTACAGCTAGGACAATTCTTTTTTAAGTTTCTTGATAATTTACATTTGCCCTTGAAAGTCTCAGTTCCTGGCGTCACGGGATTGTAGAAACTTTACAGCCATCGTGGATAAAGAGAAAAATTCTCATCCTTGAGTTTGGAGAACAGAGGAGTTGGAAACTATAAACTGTAATATGTCAAGCTGCAGAAAGCAAAAGAAAAGACTCAAACATATTTTATTTACATCCTAATATATAGCATTTCATACATTTCAAAATAATTTGCAATGTTTTTTAATTCCATCATGGTTTTTGCAGCTGTTACGAGTCTGGAACAGCAGATGGTATTTTAGAGCCTGGAACAAAGCACAGGCTACAAGATGCATGTTTGAAACAGATATGACCAGCATCTAGCAAGATGTGCTGGCTATATATCCCTGTATATATTACTAGTATTTTCCTACAAAGTAGGGGATTCAGTTGTCTTTGAGGGGAACACTGAATTGATTACTCAAACCATTATGCCCTCAGATATGCATGCTGAATTCCCCTCACACTGAATGCATATTTAAGGCCCTGAGCACACAAGATTTTTGAGGTTAAATTGCCATAAATATTTATGGTACAAGTAATAAAGGTAGCCTTTTAGTTCTTAAATTTCATTCAGGTGGTGACTTCAAACGGATATTGCATTTGAAAGCTGGAATTTGATAAAATCGTATTTTCTCCCATCTTTTACTTCTCTTGTCTCTATTGATTGTGAACTGTTTGCTGTAGGGGCTGTCTTTTATTAAATAAGTGTACAGTGCCTAGCACAATCAAGCCCTGATTTTTATTTTTTTTCTGGGATCTCTAAACAACACTTCAATGCAAATAAATGTGTTTGACATCATTCATTTCTACAGTGAGGAAGGCCAGTTCCCTTCACTGCAATTACTGAGATATATTTATATTAACTAAAAAGGCACAGGAGTTTCTCTTGGTCTAAAATATGTGTGTGTGTGTGTGTGTGTATTTGGAATTGGACATGTGATAGCACAAGATAATTTTTCTGTATGATCAAGGAAAGATGGGAGAAGCAGGGGCACTGGACAGTCAAATGAATGTAGCCAGAGTGAAGATGCTCAGGCAGTGAGATCTTAGTTTGGACTGAGTACTTTAAGCCTAAAGCTGCCTGCTGAAAAACAACTCTGTCTGGATCCTCACTACCTCACCTCAGACTAAACAGAGAAAGCATGTGAAGAGTCTCATATCTCAGCAATATCCTAGAATATTTTTCCATCTACTTGCAACTACACCGCTGATAGGTAAATTCAGAGCTGTCTTTGACTCATACAGACTTGTCGAGTATATAACTTGGACCATTCCTGAGATGGCTCAATAGACTGGTGATGTTTATAAGCAGAATTCATACAGCTAGTTACCCTCAAAACATATTCTTTCTCCTCCGTTATTACCTGAACTGCCTCGTATCAAACAAGATAAATCCATCCTACTGAAAGAGCTACAGATTGCTTTTCGACAGCATATTTTGCATGAGCTGTCTGCCTGAGGTGCTGCTAGTGTTGAAATTTACTGACCACTGTGTACACATATTAGCTTCTTTTAATGTTTTTGATGTTGCATTGAGCTATGATATTAGCTCATGAAAAAAAATCCAGTATATTATTGCTTAAGAAAAAAAAATATGGTTTGATAAGTGAGAATAAGGAATGGCATCACTTTGCAGTGATCCTTTGTCACTTGTCTGCCTTTTCCTTAAATGGCTAGCAGCAAGTGAGAAATTATTAGCTGTGGGTTTATTACAAGATGTGGACTGGGGAGAAGTGGCTTGAGGTTCCCATATTAATTCAGACTTCTTTATTCCAAAGCTTCTATAATTGATTTGGTCCACTTGAGCAGTTTGCTGCCATCTGAATTAAACTGTTTGTTTAATCCTGGTGAGAGAGGAGTAATGTAGGAGCTCATGGCAGATTGCTTCCAAAAGCAAGGAAACTCTAGTCAGAGCCACATGATCCAAGCTCTGTTTTAGGCTATGACACTGACTTAACTTATCTTACTACATATGTGCTCTCTTCTTCTCTTGCCCCTGAAGAAGCTGAAAATAATAAACTGCTTCAATGAGGCACAGTCCATCAACTACTATAAATGCAAGTTTCCCCAAGACTTGAGGATGCATTAAGCCACAGAACTGTCAGCTAAAACTGCTAATTCTGTCATGTTAGAAGGAAATTTATAGAGCCATAAAAGATAAAGCTGGAAAAGATAACAAAAAGTCCTCTAGTCTCTCCTGCCTTCCTGAGGATGGATTAATATCTGCTTAAAGTGTTCCTGACAGGTGTTTGTCTATGCTATTCTTAAAATGTTGGGGGATACAGACAGTGCTTTCTTCTTAGTTTGTTTGGGATCTTATTTAGATTTTACTTTTTAGATTTTCTCCTAATATTGAGACTTAATTCATCCTTCCCTGCATTTTAAACCTGTTTCTTTGTGTCCTGTGTGCAGCTGCCAGAAGTCATTTACATCATGTGGTATAATGTATGGAGACTGCATATGAGATAATAAAACATCACCCTTGCAATGCCAAGCAGAGGTACATGGGTACTTAAGGATGTTTTACTGTAGGCTACTGCTTTAATTTTAAGTTTGCTAATGATAAACAAACATATTAAAAATAGTAATTTAAGGTGGGTGAAAGGGCTGCTAAAATCTGTTTTTCAGCTGTATATCCTTTTGTTTTTCAGCTGGAAAAAGAATTAATTTTCAAAGTAAGAAATTATCTTACCCTCTCTCCAGCATGATAATGTACCTGTACCATTTCACTTGGGAATTATATCTGATGTTTTCCAGTTGCTTCTTTTTAAAGAATTGGCCTTCCCTTTCATCAAAGGGAGAAGAAGGTCTTCCATTGATCTTAATCAAAACCCATACTTTATGTTGTCATTAATTCCCCTGAAATCAATAGGTCATTTCTGAAGTAAAATATTATTTGTCATGAAAATGTATCCCTGCTTGTACATAGAGGGCCTACTTTTCATGGCCCCTTGGTTCCATGCAAGTGTTACATCAGTGATGTTTTTTCTGAATTTACACTGAGTGAGTGAGCAAAGGTCTGTCTTCATCATCATCTCTGTCCCTGACAATCCCAGGTGCTGGGTGCACTTTCCAGGGAACCAATGAGCAGAGAAGTCAAACGCAAAGGCCACACATATGGGTATTCTTTTTCTGACAATACTGAGTTGAAATAAAATGTTAATCTGTGGCCCAAATAAAATCTTTGCACTTAGCCAATTTTGGGAAGTATATATACAGCCAGTTGTGTCTTATTCTCACAGATGGAGTTTCAATATCAAAGAGAAGGACTAGAAATGAACATGAACAAATCAGCAGTACCAGCTGATGCACCGGTGCATTCTGCTCCCCCACAGCAAAGGTTTAAGATTTGCAAAGAGATCCCACCACCTGATGTGAACTCAGCACAACTTGGACAAGCTCAGTTTCAGGTGAATGTTGTTGCTGCTGTAATTGACCACTATTGCTACAGATCACGGCAATTTCAATTCCATGTCCCTGTGGTAACTTGCAGGGACCGCAGGGAATATATTCAGGGGATTGCTTCCCAAATGTCCACGCCATGGGCAAGGTATGGAGAACTGCTTCTGTGCTTCAGGATTCTTTCCAGAAAACTCTATTCCTCAGGCTTCTGCCATAGTAAGAGATTGATCCTCCCCTCTGATCTGCCTCTCACTCAAAATGACATGCCCACATTGTTATTTGAGTGTGTGATATGAGTGTGTTACAACTCCCAAACTGAACCTCCTGTGACACAGAAGAGGGAGTGCGAGTATTTAGAAACTCATTACCCAAAATTACTTTTCAGTGACGCAGTGTTAAACAACCTTGAAAACATCCTTGCATCCAATTAGGAGGGTATTTGATCCCTTGAGGAGAAGTTAAAGGTCTTTCATGGCTTCTCTTCATCCTTCGCTAGCACATGCATGAAAAAGTGAACTTCTTATCTCAACTTATCAGAATCTCTACAAAAAATTGCCCATGGTAAAATCAATTATCCACTTGAAGAAACAAAAAATATATGAGGTAGACAAATCAGAATAAGGCAACAAAAAGATTTTCAGTCAGTTGCCCTAGAATAACAAACACAAAACTATGCAGGCATCACTCTTTAAATGCATCTTGCAAAAAGCACATGCTTAATGTCCATCATTTGGGATTATGGTGCTCCTTGATGGCTGCAGTTATACTAGGAGAGGTCATTTCAAAAAGATCACTGAATCTACAAGACCCAGAGGTCAGTCTTTATCAGCTTGGTGGGACTGCTCAACTGAATGCATTTTATCCTTTATCTCTGGGATGAGATCTCTTTTCTAAACATTTGAATTGATCTGCCAAAACGAATGAGCAGGTGACAAATGAAACGTATGGATCAGTATCTTTAGTAGAGCCTATGAAGAGGAGTTTATACAAAGATGTAAGGGAATGAGTAAAGAGATGGCACAGACAAAGATTCACTGGTGGAATCTACCAGTCTGACACCCTTCCACCATCACTAATTTACCCTTACTCTAAACTCTCTATAACAGTAGCTAGTTAAGCAGTGCATGATGTCTGGAGGGTGACAAGGGCTGCTAGTGTCTGGAAGGAGCTGCAAATTGTGATAGTTTTTCTTGGCCAAGTTAAAATTTGGACTCTCTTGAAATCTCTGCCCCATATCCTACCCTTGGAATGTGCACTTTTTACAATGTGTAGGTTAAAGACCTTGGAAGCTGCAAAGGAAGTTGCAGATTGTTTTGTAATAAGTGGTGTTGTTGGTACTAAGCACACCTGTCTGGCAGCCTGTTAGCAAAATTTCTATTTCCTTCACATACCAAAAGCAGCCGCTGCTGTTTCTGTTATCCTTTCCTTTAGGTGCCATGCTCCCTTCTTGCACCTCAAAATGTTAACAGCTGTTGTTCAGGAGCTGCTTTGCAATAGTATTACCAAAGCCTCATATTATTTCCCGATATACTGATCCAGAGAGACCGAAAAACAAAGGAAGCAGTGGAATATTTTTTCAGGATTGGTGAACAACCACTGGCTCTTCCTAGGCATTTAGGTCCAGATTCCCAGAAGGATTTAGCACTAAATTTTGTTAAAATGCATTTGGATTAGGTGTTTTTTTTAAAAAAAAACCCTCAGTCTTTAGAAATTAGGCAATTCACAGCAGTGATCAATGTTTTCAGACACCCTAAACTTAAGCAGAGTTATTGCAGGAAGATGCAGAGGATTATAACTGTAGTTATTATTGGTGGTGTTGCACCGAAGTTATTAATGAAGAAGTTTCTGTCACTGACAGAGTGACAGGGTTCTCTCTTGATTTCTTTAATGTCTCATTTGATCTCATATCAGTCTCAAGAAAGTCAAAACACAAAGATCCATCATGGACATTTTATCAGAGACACGAAAAGAGAGACAGAAATGGAAAGGTGGAAATAATCAAAATACTGTACAGGTAAAATTATCTAATTTGTCAGATGGCAAAGCATCTGAAACCATGTAACTATCAGATGTTCCTGTTGAGAGGCCACACTTCCAATGACACTGATTTTCCAGGATGCAAATGATGGCAAACCCTTCACATTTCCTTCATTTAGCTCCTGAACTTTAAAAAGCCCTGTTGCTGTTTTACGGAAAAGGGTAGGGCTGAATTTCTGGAGTTGCTGTGTTGTTCTGATGGATATTGAAGAACTGAATATACCAAAAATTGGGGAACAGAACCTGTGAACATAAAAGTGTTAGTAAGGCCTGGGTCATTTTTTCATTGCTCTTAGATGATACTAGGATTATATATAATATCAAAAAAGTATTTTTCAAACATTAAATTCAGAATTATTAACTACCCTAAACTCTGGAGATTGAAGGGTCCTTGTTTTTCACTATTCTGAAGTCCTCAGAGGAAGTCCATATTGTCTCCTCAGTTCTGATGTACTGTGAACGTTAACTCTAACACAAGGGCTGGATCTGAAAGACAGAGAATATCTGCTTTTCTTCTCCTCCAGAGATAAAGTATTCACAAGATAAGAGGAGACAGCAAAATATGTTCATCTTGTCAAACAACACTTTAACTGAAGTACAACTTCTTAACTGCTGTGTTCGTACAAATTTAGCATATAGAGTGATACTGGCAAGAACCCCTGGAAATTTCCTGAGATCTAGCATGTATAGCAATATCTTTCTCTTCCCAAAATGTTCTTGTGCAATCTCTGCAGTAAGAAGCAGAACAAATCTATTTCAACAGCATGGTTTGGGTCTTTAACTTATTACACTGATGGCCAGAGGTGTCAGAAGTCATTGTCAGCCTGCGTTTGTTCTATGCAAAGCAGTGTGAGCACCACCCTGCAAAAGATCACTAGATCATTGTCAAAGAATCATATGAAGAAAGGGTGTGGGAGGAATGGACTTATAGCGTGGAGCTTTGGCTACCTACATATGTCAAATCTATTGAATATTTGCACAGATTTGTTCTTCTTTATACTATTTATACCATGATTCATTTGCAGTCTATATCCCTATAGTCATCATGATCACCTTGCAGTATTTTCTGTCTCACTCTATACTAGCGTAGATGACAACACATGCAAATGAAATATAATGGCACAGTATTTCAGACAAAACTTCAGACGAGTCAATGAATACTTGCAACCTATTCCCACTGCATAAGCCTTTATTCCCTCAGGCAGTTCTATAAATATCAGCCTATTTATTTCTCATTTAGCCCAATGTCACTGAAAGTGAATCAGACACTTAATATTGTTCCTTATATTTATTTATGCTGACCACTACATTTATCAGTCTCACTTTCACAGAAAGACAGAATCTTTCTTACTGCTGGAGCTATAACACGAGGAAGGCTGAGTCAGGAAGACATGTTATTAGAAAGACTTGGCATCCATATAGATTGCTTCTTGAGATGGATCCCATAGCGTTTGTAAACATTATATGTCTCTGTAGAACACTATATGGTAGATTAACACACCATGTTAATTAAGGTATATAGCCTGCATAGTCCGTTGATACAAACCACTTCACACAATCGTTTAGAACTAGAGAAAAAAGAGACAAATGCAGGCAGTTAGTTGGATGAAATCAGACAAGTTAATAATTTATTATTAAATGTATAATGTGGATAACCCAGCAAACTTACACAGCAGCAGCAAACATCAAACAGAAACAGACCCCTAAGTGCTTGTGGTTGAAAAATATCAATGTCCTGTCTGCAACATGAGAGCAGATTGATGCTTCTTTTTTACATCTAATGGGGAAAAAAAAAAGGAAAAGTTCTTGGATCAGAGCTCCACAGCATAGATTACAACCCAAACTACCTGTACACGTGACAACAAATGTGTTTTCTCCTTTAATGGGCTTCAGCCTCTTGGCACAGCCTTTTATAAAAGGCAGAGAGAGAGCTATACTTTGACAGCTTTGGCCTGCTAAGAGTTTTGGAAGGTAAAATGTTGCTGAAGAAATAAGATGTTAAAACTAACGCTTTGCAGTCCCTAAAAGGGTTCAAAAAGTAAGTGTTGTATAAGGAAAGGGTTACAGACCTTCAGAAGCAATATGCCTAAAAACTAAGACCGTAATGTCAGAGGCTGCTGCTCCCAAGGACTGTTTATGGGAGAGATGTTTGGAGATGCAGAGCTTGAATAACCTGGGTGCACAGAGCAACAGAGTAGAGAAACACTTGCTTCAGCAAGACACACCATTTTTTGAACTGATTTTTGACAAAAGCTCAGTAAATTCCTGTATTCTGCACACACACACATAGACACACACACACTCAGAATATTGATATCTCTGCCTATATCCATATATATCTATAGTTGCCTTTGCCAGATAGACACCATCCCCGGGTAAATATCCTACTTTGTCACAATGTCTCTAAAAAGGAATGAAATGTCTTGGAAATCTGCCAGTCTTTTGCTTTATTTATTCACATGTACAGCATTTCCCATGCTTTAAACTCATTGATTCAAAATATAGGAGCACTTGTTCCCTTCTGATAATTTATTAAAATGGTTCCTCAAATTCTTGCAGTATTATCCTTCTCTTTATAACAGGATGTTACATTTGTAAAATAACGGGAGATTTTCTTTCTTAAAGGTAATCTGAAGAGAAAAGATGCTGCCACCCTAAGCAAATAAACAACCCTTATTCAATGACTACTCTAAAAGAAAGTAAAAATTAAATGAGCGGACCAGGCCTGCTGGTTTAAGGATTGTTCCTACTCAAGACCCATTTCTCTAAGTATGTTGTTGTTGTGGCTTTTAACCTCAGCTGGTAACTGAGCACCACACAGCCGTTTGCTCACTCCCCCTGGTGGGATGGGGGAGAGAATTGGGTGAGTAAAAATGAGAAAACTCCTGGGTTGAGATGAAGACAGTTCAATAGTAAAGCAAAAGCCACATGCACAAGCAAAGCAAAACAAGGAATTGATTCACTACTTCCCATCGGCAGGCAGGTGTTCAGCCATCCTCAGGAAAGCACGGCTTCACCACATTTAATGGCTACTTGGGAAGACAAATGGCATAACTCTGAATTATCTCTCCCCTTTCTTCTTCTTCCATCAATTTTATATACTGAGCATGATGTCAGATGGCATGGAATGTTCCTTTTGTCAGTTGGGGTCAGCTCTCCCAATTTCTTGTGCACCTCCAGTCTATTTGTTGGTGGAGTGGTGTGGGGAGCAGAAAAGGCCTTGACTCTGTGTAAGCACTTTCAGCAGTAACAAAAACATTCCTGTATTATCAACACTGTTTCCAGCACTAATCCAAAACACAGCCCCATATCAGCTATTATGAAGAAAATCAACACTACCCTAGCCAAAACCAGAACAGTTATGCAGTGGCTCTGCTTGGTTTCCCCTTTCCTCTGCCACTTTCTCCAGCACAATTTATCTGATGCTTTGGCTATGGCTGAGGATTCAGGGAAGTGGGTCATATTACGGTGAGCTCATTTATTCAGAACAATATCTCGGTCTTTTGTTCAGCTTTAATAAAATACAATTATTACAGTGTCTTTCCTTGTGATTAATTCAAACAATGTTTACAGACAAGGCACTCTACAGATCTCTGGTGTTATTGCTGTCCAATGAATTAAACCACGTTCTTCTGCCAGTTGTAATTACAGATCTATATCTTATTTCTCTCTCCTCTTTTTCCTTCTAGTTTGTCTGTATTACCCCAAACAGATTTTAGCCATGATTCCTAATGGTGTGGTGTTGTCTACACTTGCAGAAAAATTGACTTCAGCATAAGTTCAGCTGTGCTATGAACTGAATTCAAGAAGCTTATTTGCAGTGCATAACAATTACAGTATTATTGAACTTATGAATGTATGAACAATGGCATATTTTATACTAGAATATGGCATTCCTTGTATTAAATGAATTTTAAGTACACCTGTGTGTATAGCTCTGTCTCCTGTAAAATCTGAGCTTATTGATGGTGAAAACTGCTCACAACAAGTTATTATCCTCAAACTTGTTTGGGTAGTGGTGGAGAATACGGGTAAGAATAGACTTCACAAGATCCACTCGTGTGTGTAAAGACTTTCTCCGAGGAGTCAGACAGAAAAAATCTCTCTCCAAAAGAGATTTGATTCAAGGTTTGCTAGGTGAAATTATCCAGCTGTCAAAAGTCAGACAAGAAGGTCAAATTGTATCTTCTTGCCTTTAAGTGCACCAATTTGTAATTTAAAAAAAAAAAAAAAAAAAATTAAAAAAATTGAAGCCAATGGAAGGGTATCTATGTGTTACAGTGGGTTCTGTACTAGGTGTTTTGCAGTGCTCTACCACTCCCACTTTTTCTCTCTTCTTTTTCTGAAGACCATTTACTAATTCCATACTAAGGCCTGACACAGTTGCATTTTTCCATGTGAACAGCCTCACATTAGAAGAAAAAGCAGAGAACCCTTGTCCATTCTTGCCTTAGGGTATGCTTTAGAGCGATGTGCAAGGGGAGGTTGGATGAGGTCTCCTTGTGGTCTGAGCAGATCAGGCAGAAGTCAGGTACCATGAAAAAAAAACGACAATCATGCTGCTGTGACACCTGTCCTTGAACTGGTTAGAAACAACTGTTCAACTGGGCGTAGTAAGTGAAATTCAGGAAATATCCTGGTATAGCTTTTATGGTCTTTGGCTGAAACTGGCTGAAACCTAGCATATTCAAAACAGGGTGAAAGGACAGTTTCCCTATTTGCAGTATTTGTGCTCTTGGTACCACTCCAGACATTATGGTCATTAATGTGATTACAGCAATATTTTTTATCTTTAGCACATTAGGATTTTTTGCAGGATTTTTTGTGCTTGTTTGCTACTTCCATTTTATTACGTCTCAGATTTTGCAAGTAAAACTGTTCTGAAAGTGCGTTGTTTTTCTTTTTGCTCTCTGGTATTTCTGTTCTGAAATACTCCCCCAATAATGCCTCATAGCAGTTGTGTTCAACTGTCTCGTCCACCCATCCTGTTCTCTGGGTTGTGCTTTCTGTTTAGAGAGCATCAACTGCAAGCTTGTCTTCTCATGAAGAGGAAAGGTACATAACCATACAGAATCAGGGGAGCATATTGTGTGTGATGGAAAAATTCAAGTTCTTCCTACTATATGAATCCCATTTTCACCAAACTCTAAAAGCCAAGAAAATAAATTTGATCTCCTTTCGTAATTTTTTTTTTTTTTTTACTGCCTTAAATGTGTGGTATCATGTAGCTGCAATATATGAAGTTCAAAACTACCACCTTTTCCTGTTTCCTTCTGTCAACTCACACACATAAGGTTACAACAGGAGGTTGGGAATAAGGAGAGAAGCAGACAATTTAAGAAGAAGAATTTGGATTGCATGTAAATATCCCTAGGAGTATTACGGTTTCATATGCATGCTACATTGAAATTGAGGAGAAAACTCCAGAAAACATGATATATGCCAGCAAAATTACTTCAAATGAAAGTTATTCAAGGACATCTTAGAGAATAAATTATTTTCATGATTACTATTCCTTTTTCTTTTCAAACTAACTGCAATTATTTTCCTAGAGTGATGCCTTGTCCTGTGGCCATCTTGGACAGGAGATGTAGCTCAGAGTATCGAGAGAGCCCAGTGCATCCTGAAATCCTGTTTATAACCTCACACTCCTTGTAACTGCAGGGCGAGGACGAACCTGATCAACTGTCATTGTCTTTATTATTATTTTTGGCCTTCTCAAGAAAGCAATTTCTATTCACCTAGCAGCTAACAGTCAAGTACAAGTAAACATGATGGTTGTGGACTTTTATTTCATAGTTAAACCTTTATTACCAAAGGCACAAGTCTGAATGCATTGCATGCGTTAAACACAAACCAATTCCTTGAGCAGCAATTTGACTGCTCGTAGTCACTAGTGAGGACTGGGGACTGAGACTTTGGACTTCTGGTTGCTTGTTTTAGGATGAATTGCTGCGTGACCCCTGGTAGCTTTACTGCACAGTATCTCAGTTTCCCCAGCTGAGAAATGATGATAAGAATTAGATATTATGAGCTGAGGGACAGATTCTGACACTTTCATTCAGAACTGAGTAGTGCAATCGATTTCAGTCTGAGGAAAGGGTAACAGCATCTGGCCATTAGTGTTTATAAAGCAACTAGACTCTTGGTTGATGGATTAGATTAGATTTCAGTACTGAGATGCTACAATGAAGGGTTCTTCAACACGTTAAAAATAGATTAGATAAAGAAAGTGTTTTGAGAGTCTTGGATAAACAAGATGCAGAGAATCCTGATGATGGTGGGAAGAACAGATCCAAGGACAAATAATAAACAGGAAGAGAGGCCCTAAACAGAATAAGACAGGACGTACGGTGCTTGTTTTTATTTTCTTTGGATATTTGAACAGGAAAGAAAATAAAGGGGGAAGATACAGTCAAGGTAAAATGAGAACATGATTTGTCTTGTTTTTGTTTACCTTAATATTATTTTTAAAAAACGTTTATTGTGCTTCCCCCTGCAACCCCTCTTTTTGAAAGTATTTAGGCTTTTTATTTGATCTTTTATTCTTAGACTGTTCTGCTATTTTTAGAATAGCCTTCTAAAATGAAAAGTTGAGAAATTTCTATTCACAAATTAAAGAAAAAATAGTTTGATATTTTTCAAAATTGATAGCATCCAAACTGGTTTTATGGTCTTTTTTTTTGTCTTCATTAAATTTATGCTTAATTTATTATTTTCCTCTTTGTGGAGAAAAAAAAAAAATCACCCTGTTCTGTTCAAGTATTCCTCCCCAAGTGCACTCAGACCTTGTCAACATCCATCTGCTGCCAGGTTCTGAGTTATGTGTTCTCCAAAAGCAACTTTAAGGGTTGTAACTCAGGGCTGAGGGGGAAAGAAAAGTGTAGATAACAGTTTGTCTTACTGAGAGAAGCCAAAACCAAGGAGGTTTTCTACTCACTGTCTGGGCAGCACAGGGAGCTGCACAGGGACTGTGGGCACAGGTGGAGAAGGTGAGACCCTTCCTCAACCAGTATAGACTGAGGCAGTCCAGCTTGCAATTGAAGCTTAAGGTACTTTAAGACAGAGGTACTGCAAGGACTGTCATTTTTTCCAGGTCTATACAAAACAGATGATTCTGTTTGACTGGTTTTTTTCCAGGATTCTGAAGTCAAGCACATTTCACTAAAGGATACCTACTATCTTCCTAAAGACTTCGAGTAACTTCACATCCCTTTCTCTTGTATACTTCCCCAGTGTTTAATTAATTTTGCTGCTAGGAAACTTTATCCTGTTTCAGAGATGCATTTGGTCCTTTACAGTCACTGGCACTTCTAACAATTTTCTCCAAATGACTAAGAAGTTCATCATAAGTATCTGTTTTCCACATGACATTAGTTATGTTGAGTGATTATGCCACCCTTCTGAAAGTCCTTTTACCATGAAACTTGCCAGGATTTTCATTTGCTTCTCAAAAAGGTGAGGAAAAGAGATGAGCAGGAGGAAAATCAGGGCTCTCCTAGCACCATGCACTGGCTGCTCAAGCTGCACACACAGAGGAGTGTGACCTTTTGGGGTGCCTGGCCCCTCTCTGTCCTTTCCTCTGTGATGTGGCGCTCAGAGTAGTTACTTGAATTTTTTTCCATTTAATAAGATTTCAGTAAGTCCTTCAGGACCTAGACCTTTAAAGAGAGATGTGACTGCTGCCTAAAAAGCTTGTGTCTATTTCCTAATTTTAAGTGACTAACAAGCATAGATGCAAAGGTATTTGAACAATTCAACCACTGAGGAAGTTGGTGATCTCTCTCACCATCAGCTACTGCTCAGCTGCATGTTTCCTTCACTTCTCTTAATTTTTATTTTTTTTTTAATGCAGTGTGGATGCTTTATGTTCAATTGATCAAAGCCTTACAAACAGTAGGCTAAGCATTTCACACAAGGAAATTATTATGTTGTGCGGATGGTGGGAGATTGATGGCTGTTCAAAAGCTGCCAAGATCATGCAAACCTCAATATTTGTGCAAATCCATCAAAACCCATCCCTCTAAAAGCTCTCTGCCATTCAAGGGCTGATTTTTCTTGGGTTTGAGGATACCTCCTGAAGAAGGTTTGCAGGGATTGCAATAATGGGCAAGGATGAAGCTAATGGAAGAGCATCTGAAGACCTAATCCCATGGTGACAGATGCTTAAAAGGGTTAGAGGCAGTTTGCAAAAGGGTAACAAACATGGAATAAGAGCCCATGGTGTGTCCTGGAGCTATACAGTGTATAACAGTTCTCTTGACAGGCAAGGATTTGAGAATGATTAGCTTGACAGTGAAGAAGGTCCACTTGTCCTCAACTGCCTGTGCCCTGGCCCAGGCTCTTCAATGGGAGGAAAACCCTTCCTAGCAGTCGGAGCTTGTGAGCCACAGAGACACATCCTGAAAAAACTTCAGTTTTGACCAGCAGAGCACAGCAATCCCTCTTTGTCTTACCCACACACATTCTCCCCAGACTGATCGCCACCAAACAGAGGTAGAGGGGAAAAAAACAAGAGGCCGTTTGAAAGACATATTCAAATTACTGTTTGGCACTTTGCATCCTGGAGGAACGACACAAGCTCCCCTTGGTATTCCAGCCACCTCCTTGAAGAAAACAGTTCTAGCTCCAATCTACAGGTCCAGAAGCAGACACAGATCAGGGTGCAGTGACTTTATTCAAGCTATGCTCTGAAGATTACATTGGCCTCTGGAAATAAATCCAATTCGCAAACCTTCTCCTCAGATTATCTCATTTTTCATTTTGTCCACAGGAGAAAAAACATGAAAGGTTTCAATTAAGTTATGAGAGAAAATAACTTCCACCATTTCTTTTGCTGTCTTCACTAAGATGAGAACAGGAAGGTTGAAAACCAAGCGAGATTTTCTAAACTCTTTTATTTTTATATTTGTCAGAAATATTTTTAAATAAAATAAATGCTTACTTTAGAAATGTCTCTTGTCTGAAGCAAATATTTTTAATTAAATATGAAGTTGTACATGAGATTTCTTTTTTCCCCCCACAGAAATAATTTTCTAGTCTCAAAATCTAATTGGCTCTTTTTCCATCTAATAGCAGCTTTGTAAACCTAACCTTAAGCTCTACTTGGGTCCTAAAACGGGAAGCCTAGAGTGTTCAGTTACTCTGCTTGTGCTTTGTCATTGCCGTTCCACGGAGACTACTCCAATATCAAAATGACGGATTAAAAAACCAACACCCTGGGACTGGCAATAAACAATATAATTCCCCAGTGCTCAGGCTGATCCTCTGAGATACCCATCTGGTTTGCTCTTGCTGTCCATGATTTGCCCCGGTCTTCCACAAAACTGCTTTTCTTCTCCACAAGGCCTAAGTGCTATATCCCAAGCCCAGGGCTCGTCTTCGCTCTTTATGGTGTTTTTTGAGGGAAGGGTGTGAAAAGTCATCTCAGATATGCTAGGAAAGGGAAAATCATAGCATAAACACATGCCACCCTGCTTTCTTTGCATAATCACTTTGTTCAAATTTCAATCAGTTCAGTGTACCACCAACAGTAGATGAAAACTGGATAAACAGACTCAAAATATCCTGACTTGATTTTCTTTGCCATGTAAGCTGATCAAAAACAAACACAGGGCTAATATACAAAAACATTCACATGATGTCTGGCTGCGTAACAACTGTAGGTTGTGGAATTAGTTTAGGCAAGCTGGGTGTGGGCCAGAATGCACAAAAACGCATTTTAAGTAGCTAGCAATTCAATTGCATTAAACACATCATTGATATCCTGTACCTATAGTAGCTGAGCACCTGCAACGGTTCATTAGTTTTTATCAACAGCCATTATGAAATCATTGCGCTGCTTTTATATTTTACAGGGATGTTAATGCTGACCCACGGAAAAATGGTAAGGGATCAGAGAAGCCATGGTAGGCTGATGTCCCACAGATATTGTCTTGGAGCTGAGGAGGGAAGGAGAGAGGTAAGAGTGCTGGCCTGGCTGCTGAGGGTGAGGAAACATCTCTGCTGGCTCAAATGCTCGAAAGACACGTAAAGGCTCCAGAGAGGAGGGAGAGGAATGATAGATTGTTTGCTTGTTCATTGCTCTGAGCATTTGGAAAAACATAATTGTTCATAAAAATGTGTCTGGCAGCTGCCTTGTTCTGGGCAACAGACAGAATCTGAGGTGAAAATCCCCACCTCACTCTCTGCTCTGTTAAAGCACTTTAGCCTTTACAAGCTTTCAACAACCTTTATTTTCCAGTTGTCACAAGGCTCTTTAACTTTTCCCTGACTTCTATTTTATGTATTTCAGAGCCTGACTCCTAATATTAAAAGCATAGTCTTTACTACCTGCATTTATATGCAACTCTCAAGTAAGAATGACATCTTTTATATTGGATACACAGCCTGGATACTCAGGCAAACTGATGTATAAAAGTTACTTCGTTACTTAAATCTTCTGCAAACAAGTAGAAATAGTTTTAAAATGAAGCTCTTGAAAACTCTTCAGCTGAGTTATTAGTATCTTCGAATCATGAAACTTAAACTCCCGTAAAATAAACCAGTACTTGTAAATACAGTTCCCTGAGACATAATTTTACCTCAAGTCCTGAGGCACAAATGCTAGTAAAAGACTACCTGGTGAACCTGGAGCACCTGAACCCCTTCACACTACAAGTCCATACAACATAGTAGGCTGTCACTCAAAATAAAATTTAGCATTGTCTAGATTTAACAACTGTGTCTTTTCCATAAGTTTGTGCTGATTCAGTTCCTGGTTGAGAGGACAACCTTGCAACATCTTTCTTTTATAGCTGTCGTGAAAATAGAAAGAAATCGTCAAATCTTCCAGACGCGTAAACATTACCTTCAAATTTGATTCTTAATTTGTATAATTTATTTTAAAGCTTAATGAAGACATTCACAACACTTTTCTCTTTTTCTGCTATATTTCTTCGGCACATTTATTTTCTGGAACATTTTGAAAAAGTGACAATTCTTCTGAAATTTTGTTTTGGAAAATCTCACCTGTGACACAAAGTTTTTCAGAGGTGGGTGATGGCAATGTGGGTAATGACAATAACAGAGTGTTTTGAGTGTGTTTTCTTCAAAATGAGTGTTTACAATAAAATTAATAAACTGAAGCCTGTTCCTGTTTTGTCATTTTAGGAAACTTATCAGAAAAGAACATTCCTGAAAAGCCTTCTTTTTCAAAAATTTAATATAATTTTTATAGCAGAAAAATATTATATTGCAGTATTTTACACAAAGCTGAACATCTAGATCCTAACTAATTCTAGTCTATCTATTGACCAGCAAAGAAATCATAGCTGGAGACAGGAATGATTTATCTTTCATATATGTTACAATAAAATTAAAGCTACTCCATGCAATTGCCACATCAATAAAGAGTAAAAGAAAAAGGAACTACAACATTAGCTAAAACAAAACCAGAATAAACATAAAACAGGAGAAACTGTTAAGGGTTTATTGTTTAGTTACACCTGTGGATATTTGTTCTACTGAAATGGTGAAAAAACTATTAAATAATCTGGACTCTGTAATATTTTTTTAAAAATGACTCATCAAACAGTATTTTCTGAGCTTTGGAAGGAAGTTCTGATCTGACACAGTGTTGTGTCCATCACAACATGGAATAAGCATTCTGGGGGACAATGCAGGCTTTTGTCTCTAGTGGAAAATTTAATTTGATGTCCTTTAGGTAGTACAGCTGGGGATAATTACAGATTTCTGTCACATACTGCCGAATGCTCCCTGCTCTGTAGGCGGGCAAGAGGCGTGAATACGGTGGCCTGACCACTGTAATGGAATATTAAGTACCAGGGAAAAACAGCCGACAGCTCCTGGCTTGGAGACTGCACTGGGGACTCTGGTTTGTTCCCTTATGCCTGGTGCTCTGCAGCCTCTACTGACCTCACAGCACTGTCAGCACCTCCGTGGTGAAACACCACAAGCACTGAGTACTCCTCTACATGGGGCAGCCCTGTCTCCTGCCAGCTCACCCAGTCTACTGCATGCCCTGGGTACTCATGACCTTCACAATATAAAGCTTTCTTGAATGTGGCACCTCATTCCTTTTCCTGAGCTTTGCAAGGAGCTTTGAATTTGCACACTGTTGCCTAATAATATATGAAAGTATATATTTAACACTCATGGTGTTTAACTTGGTGTGTTTGTTTTATGGATAATGAAACACAGCTAATGTGTTTACATTCGTGGTTCAGCGACTCAAACAGGTCATCAAAATGTCCACCTTTACTGCACTGATTTATTAAATGGCTCATGGAAATGGCCTCTCTTAGTCCATTTTCTTCTGCATGGCAATAAAATCAAAGTATACAAATGTCAAAATACATACAAGTATACTAAAATCCAAACATAAAATAAAGTTGTCTTGTATGTATGCCTGAGCATAAGCACAGAAAACTCAGTCAATCACCAGCACACTTCAAAAATGCTCCATACCCCTTAAATAACACCTTGAGTAACATCATCGATCCTGTGCCTTGGTGCATTTGGTGTATTTCTTTGAAATTTTTCTCTGGCAGTTCAGAAAGTCTTTCTCCCTGCCTCTCACCCATACACTGAAGCTGTGTAAAACAATAAGTGACCAGCACCAGGGGCAGGTTTTTTCCATCAGTATTCAACTTCGTCAGCTTCCTCCAGTTTTCCCCTCCATAATTTTCTGGGCCATTGTATTTTCACTGTGCGTCCACCTCGGTATACTGATATCACAGCCTATTCCTACAGGGTTCTGTCAAAATAGTTTGCTAAAAGAGAAGAAGAAACAGGTAAGCCTAGTATTGTAGATTGACTGAAGAAACAACAATGGCATTTTCATTTATAAAGACTATGAAGTAAGATGATTACCACAGGTGAAAAAGAAAGGCAAGGCTGGTATCATTGTAACAGGATGAAATCCTGCTCACTTGTGAACTCTGGAGTTTTGTATGGAGGACATATTACCAGTACGTAAGCACACTTATGGCCCCATCCAATATACTTGGGAGCTGCAACCACACGTACCCATAAAAAAAATTTTATACATTGTCTGGTCTTCTGGCTCAATAAGATTGCACATTTCCGAAGGCAGTGTGAGATTTTCATTATTTTTTTTTTTTTGCAAGTACTGCCAGTGATTGAATTAGCACCACATAGCTGGTTAGCTACTGATAGCAGTGAGCAAATGAGTTTTCAGACTGCAGTAGCTACACATGTGTCATTATAGAGTGAAAAGGATTATTACGTAGAGCTTTCACCAGTGCAGCTCCAACTGAGGCCTTCCTCAGGGTAAGAACCAAAGGACATCTCAATATTCTGCTGACATTTCTAGTCACACCAGATATGTAGCACAGATTTGGTCCACTGATCAGTGGTAGGTCGCTGAGTTTTCCAAAAGCAACGCTGACTGACTAGAAAAAGAAGTCATACATACCTATAAGAACTGTAGGATTCTTTTTCTGTCAGAAAATGCTGTGAAAATTGTCCAGGTTTGCAAAAATCAAAGATGATAGAAGAAGAGAAACAATAACAATATGTATTTTTATTTACTTATTGCTCATTTTTATTTACTTTTCAGTGAATTTTTCTGTTTTGAGGTTAGTGGCTCAGAGTACACAGCAAGAAAATTCACCACCTCCTAGAATAAGTTTATTTTCAGGATTTCTATTTCAGCCCTTAGGATGTTAGCCAAGGAAACAGTTGCTCGGCCATGGGCTTGATAGTTACTGATCTAGGTTGTGCTGAATCTGTAGCAAATTTCAAGAACAGACAAAGGAATGGAGCGTGCCAGCATTTGGCTGTGGATAAGATAAAGATTCATTAGTATCCTCAGCAGTAGTGTTGTCCTTTTTTGCCTTTTCCTCCTGAGAAAAGAGGGCTCACGCTCTTTTGTTTTGTTGCTTACCACATGACCTATAACTGAAGTCAGTCACTTTCTCTGGAATAGCAAGTGTCTGAGTGAGGCAGGATAGTATTTTACTTACCAGCTGCAGATTTGTTTTATATGTGTGACTGTAAACAAGTGAATATTTACTTTGGAGAAAGACATTGAAGTTCAATGAGTCAGTGAAGGAAAGAAGCTTAGCAAGCATTATGCATTGCTCTTGCTTCTTACCAGAAGAACACATACAGAACACATGAACTAAGTGTTTCACGGCCAGAAGTGTATACTTACACCTGTTGACACCTGCAATTTATTTTTTTTTTCTCCTTATATGCTAACATTTCACTCCAACATAAATATTAGATACAGAGATTTCAGACTGATCACAGGCCTCCCTGATGAGTCTCAGGTGCTGCTGGAGCTGGCTGTTTACATGTCATCAGCCATGTTGCAGACTGACTGTATCAGAGGGGTCAGGTCTGCTGTGACACATACAGATCCAGTTGCCATCGTGTGGGATTAAAAACAAAGGCTGACTAAACCCAGATCTCTCAAGGCATTTTGTCATCTCCCTGACACTGATGCTGGTGAGCTGAGAAGCTGCAGTGGGAGTGGAGGTGACCATACCGTCCCTGCCCTGTCGTATCATCAGGAAACCCTACTACACAACCCAGAGAATTGTGGCTTGTAACCTCCTTCACTGCCACTTGCACCCCCAATTGCAATTCATTAAGCCTCCTGATACATCTGAGACACCTATAAATATTTATGATTGCAGGCTGACATGACTTTCTCAAAGTCACAGAGGACTTGCATCACAGAGCAGAAAGCTCATTTTGCTGTAACCACAGGGTCATCCTTCCTTGTTAAACAGGGGTGCTCAGTACCGTCCTCTGCCCAGTGGTGCAGACGCCCAGGGGAGCACGAATCTGCAGCAACCCTCCACAACCACCCATGTCCCTGCTGTGAGGATATCTGTCCCCACTGCTGAACTGGCACATTTCTGCTCTGGCCCCTCGAACCTTGGCTTTTCGAATGCAGGCTGAACACCAAGCCCCTGCCAGGGCTGCTCTTCAGGCTGGCTGGCTCAGGCAGAGGAACAACAGAGAATTGCAAATGCTTTTAAGGCACATTGACTTTCAGAACTGGTAGACACAGTCATTTTCCATTTATTTATTTATTTGTTTTGGGGGCATAGCATCTTGTGTGTATGGATTTTTTTCTTTTCCCCCTTTTCTGGCAAGAGATTTCAGGGTAAATTAATAATATATTATTAAGGAGACGTTTTTAATGGCTAAATAAAACAAATAAATAAAATCAAAATCAAAACAGTGCACGAAAGTGACTTGAGAAACATACAGATAGAAGGGATGATCATTGTCCTAACAAAAAGGATATCCAAAGACGGGTGATCACAAAGATGTGTTACTGAGATACCTTGTCTGTGCAGGGGGCTGGAAAATGTCTTCCACAGCATCCTTCCTGTAGAAAGGGTGTTGATCTTTTACTGTCTGTCTCAATATGGAGGGAATTTAACTCATTTAAGTCATGGCTGAGCATTCGAGGGGGTGTCTGATTGTTGGTGCCTTCTTGTTTATATAGCTACTCTGAAAAGAGAAGTTCTCGATGCGAACACTTTCTCTTCAAGGACTGCTGCAAATTTAGTCAGGGACAAAGCACAGAACTGAATAAAATTAATTTCAAGGTAAGTTTTGAAAATCTGACACAAAAAAAGAGAGCCTGTCTATTCACCCTATAGTTAAGCAGGCTTTGCTAGTCCCTCTTAAAAAAAAAAATAAAAAATAATTCTTTATTTGAATATCTTTAGAGAAATATCTTCTTTGGCAGTGAAAATTAAAATGAAACTGAAGAAAAAAAAAAATCTATGGCTGCAGAGTGGAGCATTGTGTGTGGATAGATTAGAGTTAAAGCTCATTTGCAGGAAAAAAGCCAGCACAATTTTTGCAGTGAAAAGAATAGAAAGGATCTTGCCCCCACTCTTTCATTTAATAGAGGTAGTTTGGGGAAAATTTCTAATGAATCCTATCCAACCATAAAATCATGTAGAAAATGAATCGTATCTGACAATAAAATAAAAGTGAACCAAATTACAAGGTTCCTATACTCTCAGGACAAATTAATTTCATGTTTGGAATACTAATTGTTCACTGTAGGGCCTACAACTATTTATTGTCATTGCTTTGTTTGCTGCCAGAAGAACTTTTGTAGACAGAGGACGGTATGGTTTTGGCTGTAATATCAAAGGGAAGTAAAAAAAGTTTCTCGGAGCAGAAGGCGGGGACAGCTTCCCATGTGCCAACCTCTTTGCTCCCCAGGACAGTTTGTGTAGAAAGGCTTTTGATGAGTGGGTGATTTGAAGTTGGAGGTGGGAGGAAAGTGAACCTTGATGGGGATTGTAATTGGCCCTCAAGGACACCATCTAACACACATTCCCCAAACTCCTCATGAAAGAGAGAAGGAGCAGACATGAGCAGTGAGCCCTGTGTCTCAGAGGAGTCTGGTTCTCTTCCCACAGGGAGCATACCCTTAAGATCTAAGAAGTATCTATCATTTGACACGGCTTCAAGGACCAACTGGTCTTTGGTGCATGGAGGAAAGCTGCAAAGAGAACCTGGTAGTTCAAAGAAGATCCCATGATAGAAAATGTGTTTATACCACATGAATTATAGGCAAAAAAATACAAATAAATAGAACACCTTCCCCAAATCCAAGAAGATTTTAAGAAAATACACAGTAAAAATTAGTTTAATTATGTGAAGCCTGTCTGTACGCACAGTTAAAAAATGTTTTTAATAAAAAACCCCAACGTTAAACTAATAATGCAGCTTAAAGAAGTGATAATTCAGTGAAGAATTTTGAATGCTCAATTCCATAACGATTTACATTAGTATGACTGTTTCTAGGAGAGAGAAATGAGACATTATTGCACCCAATAGGGAGCTTAGAGCAACCATTTTTCCTGAAGAGAGTTGATTTTGAAATGCAAGGGTTTTACTGAGCTGTCATTATGTCCCTCTATCTCCTAAACATTCAGGTATGTTACTGACCAACAGGTCTAATGCACTGCTATTGCATGACACCAAAGTCATTTGATATCTGAATTTAGTTCACATCTGCATGATTGCCTCCACTCTTCCTAGGACTTTCTAGCTGTTGTCTCTCCCATCCTGATGAATTCCCCTCTGAGTCAAAGCTAGCCAAAACAAAAGTTTGGAATCTAGTGACGGATATTATTTTGGATACCTCTAAAATTGTGAAGAGCCTGGGCAATGCAGTACTGAAGATAAAGCAAACTACAGGGGCTCCTCCTTGTCCAGCATCTCTTTCCAGCACCAACTTCTCCTCCACTGAAGCAAAGGTAGCAATGCTGAGGGATTTCTCAGGTAGGGCAATCAAGGCCTAAAAGAGCTGAAGTAGAGAGCTGGATCCAGGATCCCTACAGGATGGGAAATCTTTAGCCATTTGCATGATCTGAGGAAAAAAGAGAGGCCAAATACGAGGAGTGATGGTCATCTGAGGAAGGCTGAATGCTGCAGTCCTTATCCATCAGTGTTATGATGGGACGCTTCAGTGCTTCTGCTTCTGAGGGGGAGATATGGTATATTACGGCACCCAGTAGAGTGCTTACAGCAACCATTTTCCTTGAAGATACAATTACAAGAAAAGATGTGAATTATGGGATGGTGGAAACTCAGTGTTTACCTCTAAGGCGTCTTCCCCACCTGGACACAGAGGAAGTCTTTGGCAGGCCAGAGGGAATAGTTTGCATGGCACACCCTGTTTCATTTCAGTCCCTTCACACTAATCTATCTTCTATTTTCCATCTTTTCTTTGCCCTGCTAAACTCACATTTGAGGGGGCTTGGACCATCTCCAAAGCTGTCTTGCATCAGAGGAACTGTTTTTCCTATTGACTGAGATGAAGTTTTGACTGAGAGAGTGCATATGCTTCTCACATTTTGCTCCTGCTTGCCTCTTACCCAGATCCATGGCTTGTTCCATGGGCCATACCAATGTGTTATGCTCTTACTTGCTCATCCCCCTGAACTCTTTCTTCAAATTATCTAAACTGCTGCTCTCATTCTATGTAAACCAAATTTTAGACACTTTGACAGGATTTCCCACAACTTACAAGGATTTGTGTTTAAAATATGTGTCTGTCAAGAAAGCTTAGGTTTATTGTGCCAAGGGCTGTAGCCTTATACTCACCACTCACTCCTGTTGATTCAGTATTGCTCTTTGCCAGGCATTCAGACCCACTCATGTGGCATGCAAATGATTCCCAGGCTCCTCCTGCAGCTGAATCCATCCAGAATGCTTTTTCTTAATTTAAAGTTCAATTCATCTGGAGGGAGATGGACAGGCTGCCCTAGGACTCCCAAAAGAGAGAAAAAATAATAATTGAGTTTTTATAAGAAAGGATTTTAAATAGGTGAGAGAGCACTCCTTATGAAATGAGAAACAGAAGGTATGAAGAAGTAATGCAAGATCACTGAGGAAAATAACTCCTGAAATTTCTGGAAATTGTTGAATGATTAGAGAAATCATTTCAGAATAAATGGGATGAGTGGATCAAATCTAGACTGGAAGGACCAGTGGATGAGTAGAAGAGTAAAATCTTGCACATCACATTGATGGCTTCCTGCATTTTGTTTTAACGGATTTGCTCCTCCTTACCTGAAGCACTCAGGCTCTGAAAATCTTCTTGAGAGTGAGAAAAAGAACAATCCGCCTTCACATTCACAGAGCAGAAAAAAAATATCCCTTTCATACCCGCTCTGAAGATGAATATATTATTCTTGTTTAATTTTTCTGTCTTTGCAGGACAGGAATAGCACATTCTAAGGGCTTTTCTAGGCACGAAAAGAAGGATGTACAAGTAGAGACAGGACCTTTACAGGAGAACATATTGCTCCATATCTAGAAAAAAGTGGAAGATTTAGAGAGGGAAAAGAACAGGAAGAGAAGAAGAAAGAGATTGGGGCTTTCTTAGCTGAGGCCTCACCTAAAATTTCAATAAGAATGAAGAGGAATCTGTCCTCCAAAATATTCAGACATATGTTGAATTACCTGTGCTCTTACATTACCACTGAAGTTTCTTTTGAACTTTCATTTCTGGTTTTCCTGAGTGGAGATGCTGTTAGATAGCTCAGCAAAATAACAGTTGATAGCTGAAAATGTAGGGTTTTAAACAGACAGATTTACTATCATTATAACTATCAAACTCAGCATAGAGTACTGTTCTTTTCAGCTAGCCACCCAAAATCCAATGAAATTTGAGTAAGATGCTCTGGGAAGTAAGACTCTTCCTACTAAAGGTCATCCATAGACAGACAACTTCTTGTGGACGTGGTCAATACTGTGGACTCACAGCCTGGCATAGTTGGAGCCATGGGCTACCAAATAAGCAAACCTCCCAGTATGATCTCCAGAGGCGTGGCATGGCAACTGGTTGAGACCCTCCACCGGATTCCTTCAGATGCTGCACAACATGCAGGAATGGGAACCACTGCTGCTCTTGGAAACAAAATAATTTACCTTGGCCAGAGACAGTCCAGCTCCCTCAAACAGCTGAGCCCAGAACACAGCAGCAACCAGGATCAAGTACTTTTGCACATAGAAAAGATATTGCAGAATGGCTGCGGGAGCAGGACCATGGATCCACGGAAGCATTGTACAAGCAATCCTCTTGTTAGCCTAAGTGTTTATCATAAGTAGGATTTTAGCCACAGTAGGCCTCAGTGAGAACTGCAAGTTATGCTGACAAGGAAGAAGAGCCAAGGTCACACAGACCCTGCGAGAATGGTAAACAAGGAGAGAGGGAGAGTGTCCTTCTGGAATGTTGGAGAACCTTGAAGCAGAAACTGCAAGCAGGAGGTGTATGCACATGTAATCTTTAGAAGCCTAGCCAATTAGTGTGTGACAAGTAGGAATAATTTACAATAAGTGTATAAATATCTGAGCTATCCAAATAAACGCTGGAGCTTGCTTTATCACTCATATTGAGTCGGCCGCATGTCTTCCCGGGCCCCTCCTGACAAAAAGAGACTTCTAATTAGCAACTTCTTGCTTCTGGGCAAGCTAGGAGTTCATGCAATTAGGCAATCAGCAGCAGCTCCTCCATAGAATCAAAGTACCACTGGTTTGTTGATCTGTGGTCCCCGGTTTCTGTATGAGACTAAAGTCCAGAACCAAATTGTCATCACGAATCTGAGTGTGTTGGTGATGTAAACATCTCCCCTGCAAAGCCATGCTGAACAGAGCTGGCAGTTTATTGACTCTCTTGTCTGACCATGGAAGGAGTGCAGCAACAGTGAAAGCTACACAAACCTTTCTAAGTGCTTCAGGGATATTATCATTATTGAGCAACATGTCATTAAGTCAACAGGACCCAATTTTTATGTGGTTGTGACACGAATCCTAAGGCATGTGCCTGTGTGGGTTGGTTTCAGTGGTGTGGCCACACGTTTTGAGTGGGGTGAACAGAGATCACAAAACTCATAGTGCACACTGGCAGTTTCTTATGAGTAAAGGGAGGAACAGGCTTTACACCTTTTATAGGAAAGGAAAAAGCTACATGATCTCTCATTCAGCCAGTTTGCCAGTAAACAAATATTTATGGGGGAAGACCCACAGAAAACATACTGTAAGTATTCAAAAAGGTGAACTTGGGACCTATAGATAAAAGGAAGGAATGGGAAAATTTTATTTTTGTGACACTCAAAACTATTTTACCATTATAATAATAATAATCATTAAAAAATGTGGCCCTATATGCTTGAGGTAACAAAGGAGGAAAGATATCAGATGTCATTGAAACATTGCATCTTGAAACCCAGTGCAAATAAAAAGGAGTTTTATAACATAATTACATTCCCATTAATATGTTAATCTCTTATATACAGGCATAGAGAAGCAAATACATTACTTTAAATAATTATCTCTGTAGTGAGGTTTTATTGCTGGGAAAGAAGATTTCTCTATGGAAGGGTATTTAACATTTTAATTAAACTTTTTTTGATAGATGTTTACTGTTGCTTCTATTTCTGATTAAAACAAAACCACACGATTAGGGGAAAATGTAATTTTGTCACAAGAAAGGAATGAATTCCTTTTAAAAGAAGGCCTAAGGTTCCCTCTTTTGCTCTCTAGTCAATGTACAGCAATGCTATAGTGTGTTTTAAGAGACTTACATTTCTTATGGAAATATTCAATTTTGCTTTCTTTTTTCCTTTTAATAAATTCTTTCTTTCAGTGCCACTGAACATTGCCATTGCATTTGACCTTCTACTAGAAGGTCGCTTATGTTTTGGTAAGAGAAGAGAACTGAAGAAGGATTTGAAAAATATCAGATTCTTCTCAGATAAAAGCCGCCAAAGGAACCAATAGAGTGGGAAAAGTATCCTTAAGGAATTGCAGAAAGACTGGATCAATGCAGGAGAAATGAAAAAATGGACAAAAAAAGAACAGCGCTGAAAGACATAAGGAAATTAAAGGTCTAGTAAGGACTGCCAGGCAGAGAATCTGGACAATGCACTGCTCCAAAAAAGAAAGTCAGCAAAATTTATGCATGAACTGGTTTGATACTTAAACTGATAATTGAAAGTCTTTGCAGATGGACATCTGCTTTCTAGACTTGAAAACGTGGATTGAGACAAGCTAATCCTGCACTGACTTTCCCTGGTGAACATGAGCGTGATGCTAGGAAAAAGACATCTGAGTAAGAAAAAAGCATATGATCTCCACGGTTCATAGACAGTGCTTGAAGTTACCAACTGGAAGGATCAGTTCTGAGGATGGCTCATGTCAGCATAGCACTCAGCCCCACTAGAAACAGTCCTGCAAACCCCTACTTAATTTCATAGAGGTTTCCAAGGCATGGGACACAGGCTGCTTGAAACGCAGACAGCATGTGAGATAAACAACACATTGGCATTTCTTCTCTGGTTCCCTGAGCAAACCAATAGCAGCCTCTCATTTTGGTCCTTTCACCTAAAAGAAATTAGAAGCCTTGACAGTCATTTCAGAAAAAGTCTATACACATACATTTTGAAAAAGCATGAATAGTCCTAGAGATGACAAACGTAAGACTCCCTCTCTGTGAGCATAGACACCATGCACAATATCTGTGTTGAATTATTTACATGGAAAATGCCTTTCAGGCACTTGTAACAGCTCTGGATTCTATTCAGCAACATGGAGAGATGAGCACTGAGGCTATTTGCCACTCTTCCCACTCACTGATAGTGATTCTAGTGATTCTACTGAAAAATACTCAGATTCTAAAGTGAACACCCCAGCTTCAGCAGAGTTTTCATATGAAAAGCCACAGGGCTCTGGGACCTGCCTCCGATTCTGGGACCTCTCAGGTTATGATGTGGGCCTAACTCCAGGAGACAGGCTCTCATTAAACATGGAAATCTGTGTCATTGGCAAATATGGCAGCTACCGCTCAAACACTACAAATCCACCTCCTGGGGGTGGCTGGAGAAGCATAAGCAGCATGACTCCTTACTGAAACAGGAGTAGGGTATTTCTAGATTTACTTCTAATGGACATGCTGATGAGTTGAAAGGCTGGGGAGAGAGAGTACAGGAAATCACAGAGGGTATGTTTCTTGATCCTAAAGAGAAACAATAAATTTGATCCAAATTGGAGATCGAAGGACAGCACTGCACGGGAGTCTCCCACATCACCTGCCTTTGAGCATCCTGATGAATAAACCCTGTTGAGCTCTGTGTGCATGTCAGGTTATACGTATTAGCCTACAGATAGTAAGGAAGATGAGGTCTTATAAAATATTTTTTTCTGAGTCCACCACTAAGAGAGAAGGAGATAGGAGAAGGTGGTCACTTTAGGCAGGACTGTAGTGGAGAAGGTCATTGATGATTCAGTCTGATGAAATGGCAAAGTGGAGCAAGGAGCGTAAACAGCATTTTCTTTGCACCTGCACATCAGGCTGAAACTTTCAACTCATTTTTGAAAGGGGCAGCAGGTGGGGGATCTCAGGAGATACAAGCTTCAGGTTTGATTGGTATTCTCCTGAGACACATATTCCCTTCTGATCTGGAAGTCACACAGAGATTGGTGAGCTCTGTACTATGTGCTTGTGTTATCCGCCCTCCTGAGGCAGAGCAGATATGATCCCATGGTTATTAAAACACTGCCACAAGTTAAAGTTAACATCATGGGAAAATGATAACAAGGTGGTCGCTGTGTGACCAGGTAGTCTTTTTCTTGACATACCAGACAGGAGTTATCTCTAAAAATGAAAGCTTTGACCACCAATGCTGACCACTCATTTACAAGGATAGGAAGACAGTCTTTAGACTGAAATCACGTACTGTGACAAGAAGTGATGCAGTGGAAAATTTT